>PVKH010024220.1:0-13676 GCA_004027955.1 Chaetophractus vellerosus
ATGTCCTGTCAGAGGTGGGTATGGAGCTAGAGATGTGTCCAATAGTCAATTCCATGTGAGATGAAAGTGTCTGCAGTTGCCTAGAGAGTCTTAGGGAATATGGTCTCTTCTGCTTTATTAGAGGTTTGGAGGAGGCACAGGAGTACTCAACAATCTAGTCTATTCATGCTGAAGGGGCCAGCAGTTGCCCAGAGAGGCTTGGGAAGCACCACCCCTCTCCTGTCCTATCAGGGATGGAGTCATAAGTGCCCCAAAATCCAGTCCATGGAGGCTGAAATTGCCTGCATTTGCCCACAGAGGCTGAAGAAACACTGCTGCCCTCCTCTCTTACTGTGGGTGGGGTTGGAGACACATATGCCCAACAATCTAGTCCATGTGGGCTGAAAGTGGTTACAGTTGCCCAGAGAGGCTGGTGTAGGCCCCCTAGGTCTCTCCCTGTTAGTGGTAGGGATGAAGTCCAGTTTATGGCAGCAATCCAATCTGGATGGAAAGAAGCCAGTTCCTACTATCACTGGGATTTTTAATCAGCCATGCTTTCCCTTATGGTGGAGCAGGGTTAATGTGGAGATTCCCAGGTTCTTTCCAACTTGGACAGGTTCAAACTTGAGTTTGTTCATAGGACTGGACTTTAGCTAGCTGAATTTACTACTCAGTAGATGATGTTAGTGCCTGAAGATCTTCCACCCCAATTTTGCAACTTCAATCATTGAATGACTCCTGAGGACTCTTACCAGGCCAGTGGGGGGTGGGCACCGGCTTGTGGTGTGATATAGTCTATTCATTAGTTTTCACTGCAGATGAGCAGTCTCCTTCCTTTCTTCCAAGGATGTTGGAAGATCCTATTTTAGCTTCCTTGGCCCCCCAACAAGGTACTTTAAATAGATATGGGTGATTACTAATTGCCCTGAAGGATGAGCTGACCCTTGGAGCTCCTTACTCTGCCACCATCTTTCCCCAAGATTCTTACATGAAATCATGAGAATTAGTAAAAGGATTCATAAAATAAATACTTTGATCTAACCAAAGAAAGCCTAAGAATTCACATTATGAATTGTATAATATAAACATAGAAAAATGACAGAAGGAACCATCATTGCCAGGGAACAGCCAAAAGCAAGATGAGGAGTGTGTGAACCTCCTCCAGCTTATGCAGACTGTTGGGCATTTTTGTCCCTTGCTCCTAGATAGCACTTGCCTTGCAGGACTCTCATTACCAGTCATCTGGGTAGGTGCACCATCTGTAGTGAAGCCAGGCAGACCTCCCTAGGGGTAAGGCAACTTGGATCATCTTCCTGCCCCAGCTACATCTCCTGGCACTGTACTTCCTATGGCATCTCTGAAGCTGTCCTCTATATGGTCTCAGGGCCTGTTTGAAAGAATATGAAAACTGGGGTCTCAAGTGTGGACTGCATTTCCATGCCTCCAAGAACTGAATGTGTTATTGTAATAATAGGATTAATTCCACATCCTCTTTGATAAATGACAATAATGGTATTAGCAAATTCATAGGTTTGTCATGAAAATTAAATGACAGTATCTGTAATCTGTGTAGGTGGTGGTGGACACACATTAATTCCACTATAAATATTCCATTCTATTATTTACCACTGGATAACTACTTTGGTCACTCCTCTAGGATAGGACAACTGGGTATAATGGGCTACTCCTCACTCTTATGTCTGGAGCTGTTGCCTGGCAGGACACAGAATTGTGTCTCCAGAGATTTTAGGGCCTAACAGGTTTCAGGCTGTATCCACATAACCTAGATAGTAGACAGGTTAAAGTGTGCTCAAATGCATTTTTTCATCTATGGGAAATGTGAGTGTAAGGGGGGAAGGAAGGAGAAAACAAGAAAAAGTTACAGAGGAGACCAGGTGATTCTGCTTACACAGCCTTGGCGAGTGAGGCCCTCATGGCTGTTAGCTGGGCCTTAGCCCATGTAGCAAGAAAGTGGTTCAGAGTCACTCTATCACATTTCAGGACACCCAATTAGGATTCCCTCCTCTTCAGAGTCATGTCCAAGGACCTCACTAATTAGAGAGAGAAACTGGGTATAAAAGCATGTAGTCATGGAGACAATAATGCCCCAGGCTCATGATCAATCTCCTTGCTAATTTGAATAGCTAATTGATTCTTTGCTCCTCTTGCACATTCTTTAGCAGTGTTAGAGGCCTGTGCAGCAGAACTTCAAGGTCTGGCCAAGTGGCCTACCTATCTGGCCCTCCAGAGCAAGGGTAGCTCATATATGGAGGTTGAATGAGGAAGGGCAATTTTCAATAGCACTCTATACTTTGTTACTGCTCATTGACAATGCACCTGGTTGCCCAAGCATTCTTATGGAGATGTGCAACATCCATTCTGCATCCCATTCCTTCAAATTTTAAGGCTTATTATTTAAGAAATACATTTCATAAAGCTATACCTGCCAGAAAGTGTTTCTCTTGATCTTATGGTTTTTCTTGATTTAAAGGGGAAATCTTGTGTATTTCACATTAAGTCTGATGTTAGCTGTAGGTTTTTAATAGATGCCTTTTGTCAGATTGAGGATATTTTGTTCTAATCCTAATTTTCTGAGAGTTTTTATGAGCAATTAATGTAAGATTTTGATTAATGCTTTTTCTGCATCTTTTATGATGATCATTTTATTATTAATTAGATTGTAACATGGCAAATTATGTTTTTATGACTTTCAAATATTAATGAAAACTTGCATTTCTGGTATAAACTACCCATAACCATGATGTATAATTCTATATGTTGCTGGACTAAATTTACTAAAACTGTTCAGAATTTTTGCATCCATTTATAATGGATATTGATCTGTAGTTTATCTATTTTCTGGCAATAGCTTTGTGTGTGTATTTTTAATCAATATTGTTGGCCCCATAAAGTGATTTGAGAGGTGCTCAGGTATCTTCAGTTTTGTGAAAGAGATTGTGTAGAATTGATTTATTTCTTTTTTTTTAATTTTTAAAAATTTTCTGCTTTTTGTCCCCCCCCCCCCACTGTGGTGACATGTGGACTCAGCTTCACTGGTGAGTGGTGGCCCAGGCAGCTTGCCCCACTCGTGGGAAGCTCTGCTCTGCCCATGGTGGCTTTGCCCTGCCCACAGAAGCTCTGCCCTACCCATGGTGGCTTTTGCCTTCTCAAGTGGTCCACCAGCCTGGAGAGGCCCCGGGGACTGAACCCAGGGCTTCCCATATGGTAAACCAGCACCTTATCCACTGGGCTATACAGCCGGCCCCAAATTGATTTATTTCTTAAGTGTTGGAAGAATTTACCAGTGAAGCCATCTGGGCCTGGAGTTTCATCATGCAGATATTTAAACTTCAAAAGCATTTTTATCATTAGATATAAGACAATTCATGTTACCTATCCTTTTGCTTGTTATTTGGTATGTTAGGTCTTTCAAGAAATTTGTCCATTTCATATAAGTTGCTAGCTTATTGGCAGAAAATGGTCCATGAATTTCATTATCATTTTAGTTTCTGTGGAATCTGAAGTGATGTCCCCACTCTTATTTCTGATTTTGGTACATTACGGTTTCTATTTGCTTCTTCATTAGCCTGGCCAGAAGTTTACCAACTCAATTGATTCTATCAATGAACCAGTTTTTGTATTTTTATTTTATTGTGAGAATGAGAATTAGTTTTTATTTTAACATATTTCTTTATAATAGAAGTGGTTTTAGAGAAAAATCATGCATAAAAATTAGGAATCCAATATAAGATGCTATTATTAATACTTTAAAATGATTTGCAACCTTTGTTACAATTGATGAAAACACACATTTTAAACTATACTATTAACTATAATGCATGATTTCATTTAAGATTCACTGTGTACTGCAATTCCATTGGATTTCTTTAAATTTTTCTTCTGTTACCAAATACACAATTTAATATTTCCAGTTATAATGCATACTTAGATATATGTCAGTGCTGTTAATTACATTCACTCTATTGTGCTACCATCATCCCATACATTACCAAAACATTTCCATCATTCCACATAGAAACCCTGTAACAATTAAATCCTTAAATTCCCATTTCCTACCTCATCTCTTGGTAACCTTTTTTCTAGATTCTGACTCTATGTGTTTGCCAATTTTAATTTAAAAAAACTGTGATATCATACAATATTTGTTCTTTTCTGTCTTGATTCCTTAATCGAACACAATGTCATCAAGGTTTATACATGTTTTCCCATATATCAAGACTTCATTCCTTTTAAGGCCTGAAAAATATTCAATTATCTGTATATGTCACATTTCTTTTATACACTCATCAGTTGATGGATAATTGGGCTGCTTACATCTTTTGGCAAATGTGAATAATGCTATGAATATCAGTGTGCAAATAATGGTTTAAATCCCTGCTTACAATAATTGTGATTATGTACCCAAGAGTTGGATTGCTGGGTCATGCTGTAATTCTATACTTAGCTTTTTGAGGAACTGTGACCATCTTCCGCAGAAGCTGCCCCATTTTACATTGAAAACAATAAATATATGTTCCTATCTCTCTGCATTTTCTAAACACTTTTGAAATTTTTTAATTGAAGCCATTCTAATTGGTGTGAAATGATATGTCATTTTGGTTTTGATTTGCATTTCCATGATGGATAATTATGTTGAACATCTTTTCATGTGATTTCTGTCCATTTGTATATCTTAATTGGAGAAATGTCTATGCAAGCCTTTTGTCCAATTTTAAAGTGTAGCTATATGTCTTTTTGTTATTAAGTGGAAGGTTTCATTATATATTTTGAATGTTAAATGTTTTTTGGGTATGTGGCTTCCAAATTTTCTCCCATTATATAGTTTGTTATTTTTCTTTCATAATAAAGTCTTTTAATTTCAATTTTTAAATTTTTAAACACTTAGATTTTATTAATAAATTTTAGTCTCAATGAAATCCCATCTATCTATTTGCTTTGTGTGTAAAGTCTAAGAAACCATTGCCTAAGGCAAGGTACTGTACATTGTTCCCAAATTTCCTTCTAGGAAATTGATAGTTATGACTCCTATATTTAGAGCTTGGCACAATTTTGAGTTTATTTTTATATAAGGTGTGTGTGGCAGTTTGAGATTATTTATAAACCTCCCCAAAAGATAAGGATTATATTTGTAAACTGGTCTGTTCCTCTGGATGTGATACTCTTTGATTGTATTAAATTCAAAGGATTTATGTTTACTTAAATAAATCAATTTAGGCCTTTGATTCAACCATGTCACTAGGGCATGGCTCAGGATTGAGTCCCTGACCCTCTGGGTTGATATTAATGGGCACTCACTCAAGAAGACACAGAAGAAAGAACCTCCATAGATACAGAGGAGATAAACTTGTCAGCTTTGATCCCACAGCCCCAGGAAGAGAAATGAGACTTTTTTCTGATAGTTTACAGCTGACCTTATGAAGAGAACTGAGCAGCTGAGCCACCCCCAAAAAAATGAGTCCTATACCAGCCTACAGGTGAGATCAGAAGAAGCTGGGAACTTGGAGCCTTAAGAGGAAGAAAGAAGGCTGAACCATCACAGAGACCAGCAACCATCCTTGGTGAGAAAGTACCTCTTATGGTACCTTGAGTTGGATTCTTTAGGGCCTTATAACTGTAAGTTTCTACCTCAAATAAATACCCTTTCTAAAAACCAACAGATTTCTGGTACTTTGCATCAGCATCTCTTTGGCAGACTAACACAGTGTGAGGTAGGGATCCTTGTTCATTTTTTTTGGAAATGGAAATGGAGATCAGTTTTTCCAACACTATTTGTTGAAAAGACTATTTCCAATTGAGTGGTCTTTGTCTCCTTGTCAAAAATCATTTGGCCATAAATATGATGGTTGGTTTCTAAGCTCTCAATTTGATTCCATTCATCTATATGTCTGTTCATGTGCCAATACCATGTTGTGTTGTTTACTGTGACTTCATAATAAATATTAAGATTGTGAGGTAAGTGTCTATAAATGTATTCTTCTTGTTTAATATATGTTTAGATCTTCAAGACCCCTTACCTTTACATATAAATTTGATGATTGGCTCTTCTTACAATTGGAATTTTCATTGTGATTGCATTGAATCTATAAGTTGCTTTGTGGAGAATTGATATTTTAACAATATTTAGTTTTCCAATACCTGAACATGGAATATTCCTCCATTTAGTTAGTTCTTCTTTCATTTCTTTTAGCAATGTTTTGTAGATTTCTGTATTTAAGTCCTTTATATCCTTGTGTAGATTTATTCTTAGACATTTGATTCTTTTAGTTGCTGTTCTGAATAGAAGTTTTCTTTATTCTTCTAATTGTTCCTTGTTTGTGTATATAAACACTACTAGTTTGTTGTTGAGTTTTAATCTCACCACATGGCTGAATTCCTTTAAGAGCTCTAGGAATTTTGCTGTGTATTTTTCAGTGTTTTATGTATCATGTAATCTGAAATTAGGAAAAGGTTTACTTTTCTTTACTAATTTTGTGGCCTTTTATTTCTATTTCTTACCTAATTTCTCAGGCAAAAACTTCCAGTATAATTTTAAATAAAAGTAGTGACTATGGACATCCTTGTCTTGTCCCTGATCTTAGAGGGAAAACTTTCAGTCTTTCCCCATTAAGTAGAATACTGTCAATTTTTAATATATGCTGTTTAACATGTGGGGGAAGTTTCCTTGTATTATTGTTCTAAGGGCTTTTATCAAGAAGTAGGTCTCAAGGTTATCAAATAACTTTTCTGCAATTATGGTGATGAATGTTTTTGTACTTTACTTTGAAAATCATATATTACATTAATTGGTTTTCTTAAGTTGAACCACCCTTGCATAACAGGGATAAACTCCACCTGATCATTGTCTATAATTTGTATAATATGCTGTTGGATTTGGTTTGCTAGTATTTTTATGAGAATGTTTGCATCCATACTCATGAGAGACATTGGTGTGTAATTTTCTTTTCTTGTGGTATCTTATCTTTCTTTTGTGTGGGGTTGAGCATGGCCTCATTGAATGAATTAAGGAGTTTTCTCTTCTCTTCAATTTTTGGATGGTTTTGAACAGTGTAAGAGTAAGGTTTTATTGGAATGTTTGATATAAATCTCTTGGGGGAGCCAACTTGTCATTGGTTCTTCTTTTTCAGGAGGTTTTTGATTACTGATTAAATCTCTTTATGAGTGTGATGGTTAGATTAATGTGTCAACTATGCCAGGTAATTGTGTCCAGGTATTAGGTCCAGCAAGCACTGGGACAATTGTAATACAAAAGCATTTATGGACTTCGATCACCAGTGAATTTACTGCATGGATGGCTGATTACACCTGCATCAATCAGGGAAATTGAATCAAGAATGGATGATGCTTTTATCCAATCAGTTGACTGCCATAAAAGGGGACTGATTTCAACATTCAGAGAGAATTTCCCAGCTCGTCATTTGACAGCCAACGTCTCCCAGAAACTCATCAAGGATCTTTCATCGGTCTTTCATCAGAGCCGCTGGCTTGCAGCCTGCCTGCAGAACCTGGACTTGTGCATCCACACAGTCACGTGAGAGACTCTTATAAAATCTTATATTATTGACAGATATCTCCTGTTGATTCTGTTTCCTGAGAGAACCCTGACTAATACAAGGAGTAATTGGTTTTCTAACAGCTTTTATTTCTTCTTTAGTCAATGTAATCTGTATGTTTCTAAGAATGTTTCCATTTCATCTGTTATCTAATTTATTGATATACAGATTTTCATTGAATTCTTTTATAGTCCTTTTTCTCTTTTAACATGACCTGTAATAAGGTCTCCATTTTCATTTTTTATTTTAGTTATTTGTATCCTCTCCTTTTTCTAATGTCAGTTGGGCATAATATTTGTCAAATGTATTGATATTTCAAAGAAACAATTTTGGTTTTGTTGATTCTATTGTTCATTGTTCTCTATTATATTTATCTGTTCTAATATTAGGTATTTCCTTCCTTATCCTTGCTTTGTGTTTAGTTTGTTCTTATTTATCTAGTACTCCCAGTCTAAAGGTAGATTTCAGATTTGAAGTCTTTCTTCTTTTTTAATGTCAGTATAAAACACTATAAATTTACCTCTAAGCATTGCCTTGGCTACCTCCCATAAGTTTTGGTATGTTGTCTTTTCACTTTCTTTTACCTCAAGAGATTTCCTTATTTCCACTGTGATTTCCTCCTTATTCCTTTGGTTATTTAGGAGCATGATTAATTTCTACATATTTGTCATTTTCCATTTCTCTCTCTGTTATTGATTTTTTTAAAGATTTATTTTTTATTTATTATGTATCCACCCCTTTCTGCTTATTCTTGCTGTGTTCATTTTTGTGTTCTTCTGTGTCTGCTTGTCTCCCCTAGATGTGGTGACCTATGGAGTCAGCTCACCGCATGGTGGCCTGCCTGCTCATGATGGCTTGCCCTGCTCATGGTGGCTTGCCTTGCCCATGGTGGCTTGTCCTGCCTGCGGGAGCATGCCCTCTCGAGGCAGTCTGCCTGCTCGAGGAGGCCCCAGGAACCAAACCCGGGGCCTCCCATGTGGTAAACTGGAACCCTACAAATTGAGCTACAGCTGGTTCCATCTGTTATTGATTTTTATTATCATTCAGCTATGATCAGAGAAGATATATTATATGATTTCAATATTTTGATGGAGACTTTTTTGGTACCTAAATTATGATCTATCCTAGAGAAAGATCCATGTACGTTCAAGGAGAATTGTATTCTGTTGTTTTTGTGTGAAGAATTCTATATATGTCTGTTAGGTCTAGTTCCTTTACAGTATCATTTCAGTCTTGCATTTCCTTATTGATCTTCTGAATAAATGTTCTAGCCATTATTGAAAGTGGTGTATTAAAGTCTCCTACTATTAATGTAGAACTGTCAATTTATCAGTTCAAATCTGTCAG
The DNA here is from genome assembly GCA_004027955.1 of Chaetophractus vellerosus. Lineage (NCBI taxonomy): Eukaryota > Metazoa > Chordata > Mammalia > Cingulata > Chlamyphoridae > Chaetophractus > Chaetophractus vellerosus. Next base: position 8,898 of record PVKH010024220.1, read on the forward strand.
TATTTACTCCATATAATTTGGAATTCTGCTGCTAGGTGCATATATATTTGTAATTGTTACATCTGGTTGAAATGGCATCTTAATTGATACATAATTACAATCTTTGTCCCTTGTAACTGTTTTTTATTTAATGTCTATTTTATCAGATATTATTATAACCACCCCAGGTCTAGTTATACATCCATGTTTTTATTCCATTTTTTCACATTCCACTTACCTGCATTTTGAATTTAAGGCAAGTTTTTTTTACCAACACTTCATAGATAGGTGGTACTTTTTTATCCATTCTGACAATCTCTGCCTTTTGATTGGAGAGTTAAATGCATTTATATTAAAAATAACCAGTGACCATGGAGGGATTTCTTCTGGCATTTGTTATTTACCCTTTGTAAGTCTTATACCTATTTTGTCACTCAATTCTTCCATTAATGTCTAATTTTATATTTAAATTACTTTTTTGCATTATACCATATTGCATTCTTTAACTATTCTGCTTATTTTTTTCATTTATTTTCCTTGTCATTACCATGGGTTTAAAATTTAACATTCTAAGCTTATATCAATCATATCTGGTTTGATACTAAGTTAATTTCAAGAGAATTCACATGTACATTTCTGTACCTCTCCTCCCCATATTTTTTTCTTTTTTAATCATTCTTATCTTTGTAAATATTATGTCAATTACCATAGATTTATCATAACTATTCTTGGTGATTTATTTTGATATCAGTGTTACAAATTATTCAATTAATGCAAGATAATAGCTAGAATAACAACAAATCTGCTTCAGTCATTGGTTACACTCCCTCATTTTTGTTCATTTTCCATTATTTGGGGATTTGTGATGAAGTCCATTCTGACTGCTTCAATCTGAAAAGGATGTAGATATTATGGGGCAGCTGAAGATACTCCTTGATTTTGGCATGAAACATCATCACTTTATTAGTTGTCAAGGGCAGGCTTGAAGAAATGGAGAGAGGGAGCAGGTCACATATATGCTGGGTTTCAGGGCTCAACCAGGAAAGAAACAATGAAAAGGCTTCAAGTCATTTAGAAATAAACTTAACAAATAAATAGAAAATTATATGTTCAAATAAAAGAGAATCATGATTAGAGGATTTATCAATGAGTATATCTATGTTATATTTGGGAAACAGGTTTTCACATATTTCCAAATGGAGCCTGCCATGTGTGTGTGTTGATTTCATTTGGCTGTGTCATTTGTCTATGTTGTCCAGATGTCCCTAGGGCCCTCAGGAGCACTTTTGTTTGAGGCTTTGTTTACTGTGGCAATTTGTGAAAGCTGACTGAGCCCTGTGTAATGGTTTGAGTTTGATTTAATTATGAATTCCAAAAATATAAATTAGATTATGTTTGTAAACTAATCTGTTCATCTGGGCATAATTAAGTTATGAGTAGGGCTTTAACTGCCACATCAGTGAGACGTTGAGCTCCACCCCTCGGTGGACGTGGACTCAAGTATAAAAGGCTAGACAAGAGGCAGCAGAGCAGGCAGATTGAGAGAAGCAGATTGAGAGAAGCAGATTGAGAGAAGCGGAGATTTAGAGAAGCAGATTGGAGAAGCAGTTCTGATGGAGTGAGCCGTTCGCCCGATAGTCTACAGCTGGCCTTGTGGAGAGATGCAATGCATAGAAAGCCTCATGGTCTACAGCTGAACTCGTGAAGGAAACAGAAGCTAAGCCCGGAGAGAAACACAGCCCTGGGAACAAAGGAATCCAGAAGCCTGAACCCTGGAGACATCAGCAGCCATCTTGCTCCAACACGTGGACTTTGGTATGGGAAGAAACTTATGCCTTGTGGCCTGGTAACTGTAAGCTTCTACCCCAACTAAATACCCTTTATAAAGACTGACCAATCTTTGCTATATTTCAAAAGGCACACCTGTGGCTGACCAAAACACCCTGGATAAGAATAACCTTTAGAATGACCTCTGGACCCACTTTGAAATGCCTTAACTGTCAAAAGTCTATTTTATTTCCTCCCTTTCCTCAAGATATTTCTCCAAATGCATCTCTGTTATTGTTTGGTATATAATCCTTTGGCACCAGGGAGGTTCAACCTTGGGAGTCATTACCACATAGGGGGGAAAATAGTGAGTTTATTTACAGAGTTTGGCTTAGAGAGCAACAACGGGGTTTTCAGTGGGAAACTCTTAGGCATTAATTATAATTAAGCTTAGATTCATTATTTCAGGAGTAAGATTCACAGGTGCAAGCATTAAGATTAAAGGCTTGGCTTATTTGCCTGTTTACATTTATTACACAAGGCTTATATATTCTATAGTTATTGACAATCTTATTGGCAAAAGTAGCATAGCTTTCACAGGAAGGGATTTTTTAATAAATTTGCGCTACTGTGGGAGCCTCTATTAACCCAGAATACTTATGTATGGTAACAAGGATATTTATATCCCATATAATTATGTAACTATATAAAATCAAGATATTGAAAAATCCCTGTCCATTAAGACAACTAAATATGTCCCAGCTTTACCTCCTTACTAAAGTTATGCTAAGTGATGGGTATAATGAAATTTATATACTTTCCTTCTTTCTAATGTATAGTTTTTCTTCTTCTCTTACTTTTTTCTGAAGATGAAGCTTTGACCTGCAGCTGTCTGCAGGTACTTTCAGAAAAGCTTCAGATAAAAACAGTATAACTCACAAGGAAATTTGGGTGTTTCTGTCATATATAACATTTTTTAAGCAAAAACATACAACATACCTATATAATATTTCTTATGCAAGAGTGTTAAAATATTTCTAACTATAGCCCATATTTTAGTTTAGGTGTATTTTCCCCATCTACCACCCTATAGCAAACACCTTGTATTAGTGGCATAATGTATTACAGATTCTGAAAGAACATTCTTATATTTGTATTATTAACCTTAATCTTTGGTCATCATGGGGCTTACAGTGTTACACAATCACATGTTTTATAGTCTAGCACTCCTTGTAATAACATGTACAATCCAAATTTATTCTTTCAACCATCTTCACAAACATTCTTCTGTTATTTACACCCACAATAATATAATATCATCACCTCTATTTCCAAATACTTTCAAGAAACATAATTATGAAATCTGCACAGATTAAGCATCAGCTTCCCATTCTCTACTCCCATTCTATCTCCTGGTATCCTATCTTTTAGATTCTACTTCTATGAGATTGCTTATTGTAGTTAGGTCATATTAGTGATATTATACAATAATATTAATGTATAATATAATCTATTCATCTAATAATATAATAATTAATATAATAATATAATATGACATGATTAATATAATAATATAATAATAATATTAGGTCATATTAGTGATATTATACACTAATTACATGGGTTGCTTCCATCATTTGGCAAGTGTGAATAAAAAATGACACTAATAACATCTGTGTCCGTATATCTGTTCATGTTCCTGCTTACAGTTTTTTTTTTCTGTTTGTATACTTAGTAGTGGGTTAGCTGGATCATATGGTGATACCATACTATACTTAGCTTCCTGAAGAATAACCAAACTGTCTTCCATAGTGGCTGCACCATTATACCTTCCTAACAGCTGTATATGAGTGTTCCTATTTTTCCACACCCTCTAAAACACTTGTAGTATTTTTTTAATAGTGCCCAGTCTAGTAGGGGTAAAATGATATCTCCTTGTGGCTTTGATTTGCATTATCCTGTTAGCTAGTGATGTTGAGCATCTTTCCATATTCTTTTTAGACATGTATTTCCTCTTTGGAAAAGTGTATATTCAATTATTTTCTGCATTATAGAAATGGGTTGTTTGTGTTTTTATTGTTGAGTTGTAGAACTTCTTTATATATGTTGGATATTAGACTTATCTGATATATGGTTTTCAAGTATTTTCTCCCTTTGAGTAGGTTGGCTTTACACTCTCTTGACAAACTCCTTTGAAGAACAATTTAATTTTTTTAAAAATTTTGGGTGTGTTCAGAGTGTCATCTAAGATGGTAGCATAGAGTACAGCATGCTGCACTCCTCCAGAAGCTGCAGGAAGGCTGGCAGGCTTCCAGGGCATAGGAAATTTCTCAGGATCATGGGGGCAATTGCAGATGATGGCTGGAGAAAGGGGAAATCCAGGCAACCTGAGAGAGGGAAGCCATGGGGGATCAGGACCGTATAGTGATGGCCAGATGGGTACTAATGGAGTGGCTACAATTGGGGATGTCTAGTCAGTGGTGGAGGACCTAGGCAGATGCTGGAGGTTTGACAGAAAATCCTGTTTATTTATTTATTTATTTTCATATTTTCCTCACTTCAGTACTTGTGGAGAGGCAAACCATGGGATGATTGATTGATTGAGTGATTGATTGATGGACGTGGGCAGCAGACAAGATGCACTTAGTTGATCCCTATGGCCTGAGAAGAAGGCCTTTTCTTTCCTCTTTTCCCTTTCCTCACCTGGGTATATACAGTGAGGTGGAATATGGTGTGATTAATTGGTGGTAATGGGCAAAGAAAGAGGTGGAGCTTAGTCTGTCACCAGAGATGTGTAATAGAGACCCAGTTCTTTTTTCCTATCTTCCTTTTTTCACCCTTCCCTCTTCATCTGGGTTCTTGTGGAAAGGTGGGCTTCAGGGTGATGGATTGGTGGGGATGGGCAGTTGATGAGGAGGAATTTAGTCTCTCTCTGGAGAACTGAGAAACCCATTTTTCTTTCTTTCTCTTTCTTTCTTTCTTTCTTTTTCTTTCTTTCTTTCTTTCTTTCTTTCTTTCTTTCTTTCTTTCTTT
>PVKH010024221.1:0-13674 GCA_004027955.1 Chaetophractus vellerosus
AATCTAATCAAAGGTCCCACTTACAATAGGTTCACACTCACAGGAATGGATTAATTTAAGAACATAATTTTCTGCAGTCCACAAAAGATCCAAACTACCACAAAGGGTATTCTCTGTATCCCAGAAAGTCATACCTGTGCGACTAAGAGTAGCTCCCCATATTTTGCTTGTCAGAGACTCTGCAACCCTGAGCCAAGGAAGGGGTGTGGAGGAAGGAGCCCTGAGCCCCGACCTGGCTCTCAGACTGTCCACTGTTTTAAGCAGCAAAGTATGTGTTAGCCTCCAGTCAATTTTGTCCTCCCTCCATAGATCCTTCTCCATTTACTTGGTGGATTTTTCCCCAAATTCTGGCGATAGGTCCCATTTAGGCTTAGTTCTCGGTGTTCTAGCTTTTGCCTTTCTCTTTGCCTTCATAATTAATTTATTGAAAAACATGGAGAAGCTATGATAGGACCTGCTAGCCAGATGCCATTTAGACCAAAGCTTTTATTAATTTTAAGACCAAGGAAGCTAATGGGAAAGGAAGGACCCAAATCTTCCTTTCTTCAGTTCTCTCGTGTTTAGCAGTTGCATCACAATTTCTTCAACTCTAAATGTTTTAATTTCATCTACTTGACCCCCTAAAAAAGTATTTTTATATACTACATGCTATTCCACATAACCATTGTAGTGATTTAGTCATTTTATAGGCAGATGTGGTTCTTATTTTATAGATGGGAACATGACCTCAGAATGGCTCAGAAGCCCAATCATGGTTGGAGCTGGTGAAAACTGCACCAGGACTCTGCCTCAGCAGCTTTTCTTTTCTACTCGCCCTGTTCAGGAGTGTTGAATTGCCAAGAGCTTGAACTGAGCCACTCTAGGCAGAAGCGAGTTCTCTGTGCCTGGAGGAAGTCCAAGCTTGACTGGGGATACCACTGGAAGGATTTAAGCACTAGAAACAGAGTGAGACTAAATGATCCTAAATATCTTTTCTGAGGTGCCCCAAATTCTGATATTTCAGCGTTTGCAACATGGGCATTTCCCCCTACCCCCGAATTTTAGATTTAAAAGGATACGTGAACACCAAAGAAACTCATTGCTATGAATAAAGCAATTTAGAAAAAAAAATGTGAGCAGAGTTAAATGAAGACATTAATGAGATTTTTTAGAATTCAAGAAGGACTAGGTTTAATTTGCATATAGGCATGACCCACACCTCACTGGGCAAGTGTTAGGCCACAGCACAAATCCCTCTGCTGGAATCACAAATGTCAGTGGATTTGCAAAGTAACTGGACTTGAACAATATGCTTCTCAAAGTAACACACAGGTTTGTCCATCACATATACACCATATAATAAAACACACTGAAATCCTTTGCAAAGGAGAGCTGGGTGTGATAATCACATTACCTTACTTTTGGACAACGCTTTACAGTTCACAGTTAATCCATTTCATTCTCACAACAGCCCTGTGAGGTAGGCAGAACAGGAATTACCATTAACTCCATTTAGGAGACTGGGACTCAGAGAGGTTTAAGAATTGGCCTAAGGTTTCCCAGCTTGAAGATATACATTTGGACCAAGGACTCAGGGATGGGTTTCCCAATCCAGTGTTTTTTCACAACTGCCTTGCTAGTGAAAAAGGAAATGGTTGTGTAAAAGATAGTGGTTCAGCATCACTAAGTAGAATTATTTTCCTTGAGCAGATCAGGTCAAATAGTCAACCCTAATATTAATGTCATGCTATGGCAGTCAGGATGACTCGTTTTCTGAATCATTCATGTGTTTATACCTACAACAGAATGATTCTTTTCTACTCTTTCTCTGTCCTGCCTTAATTTTAAGTCACTAATGGCCACTGAAACATGACAGTCTGATTAGATTTCGTTGACTCAAGTCTCATTACCAGGAATCACATAGTGGCATCTGTAACCAACTCACTAGTAAAACTTAAAATCTGTTTTCTTAGTGAAATGAAAATTAATCTTATCCATATATTCCTTTGGGCTGCAAGCATTAGCCTGGCTCTACCCTTTAGCCATAAAATAGTATTTATTCCATTTCAATACTAGTAAGAATGATAAACTCTACAAGTTGGATAAAAAGTCTTGAACTGTCAAATGAGAGATTTTCTCACAGGGGAAATAAAATAAAACATTGAAAAATAAGCTAAGTAAATCATTTGCTTTAAAACAACATTAATTTTTATTGAGAATAACCCCTCCATTGCAATACTCTTTTTTAGTAAGAATTTAAAAGCTGCCTAATTATTGCCAGTTCATGGTTTTATCTTACATCCATGTGAGGAGAAGAGGTGCTGGCCTGTCACACTCACAACAAATGAGAACACATGGTTTTTTCTCTTCCAAAGTATTCAGTATCTATGGACTTCATATGTTCTTAAGTAATACCTTAAAATGTACTGAAATTTTACAAACAGTAATGGGTATTTTGTGTAATAGCTACTTGAATATATTATAAGAGCAGTTTAAACTTCCCTCTTTAAATTCCTTCAGAGAAACACTAAGGGAAAATGACAACGTTTTACTTCATGCCTGATTCTATCAAATAATATATTGGCTTAAGTAAGGGATTTGTCCCTGTAGCAAAATTGGCAGTCTAGTTATATGCAAAGGCACCCCCCAAAAGCCCCGGACAATTTCACTTACAGTACAAAATGTGGGTTTTCATCTGAAAGCATGAAATTGGATTTTTACTTCTGATTTTCTAGGTTAATTTTGCATTGTATCTGTTCCCTGCTTGGCTGTAAGTGGCTGCCCCCCATGTACTCTTAGCAATGGATCTCATATAAGGGAATCTAGACAAAAGCAGCTGGCAGTGACCACGCTAGCAATAGAGACAAAGCATGAAGGGCAGAAGAGGATGCTTGCTCCAACAATCAGGGGAAACATCACAAATTGCTCCCAGGGATTTAAAATGTGATGAAATTCAGGTTTTTAAATGTGCATTCCTATCCAGCTGGCCCAGAAATGGTGTAGGTCATCCAAAGGAGCTCCTTTGGAGATGGAGTTCTCTCTTGTAGCTCCAGCAATGCTTCAGAGACGGCAAGCAGGAGGAGAGGTGTGTGACTCCCAATCAAACACTAAGGATTAGCAGAGCATTAGCAGTGCCCACGGCTGACCACCGGGGGGCGCGGCCAACATTCTACAGGAAATAACCTGTGAAAGCTTTCTCACTGGCTGAGGAAAAGCTGCATTCCAAAAGGGAGGGACTTTTGGAAATTCCTATATATCCTATTTTTCTTTAATAAGAATGGTTGCAGTGCTTCTGGGACATTTAAACCAGAGAAATAGAATCCAAACTTCCAGAGAAAGGGGATGAAGGCTGGTCAGTGGAACGTGCACACAGGCCCCACTGTCTCCCTTCTGGAGGATTGTGGGGACTCCGAGACAGAGTCTGCTTTGCCTGAAATTAGAATGTGTGTGGTCCTGTCATTGCTTTGTCCTGGTTTTAGTTCACCTTGAAAGACTATGTGTTGTTGTTTTTTGAGTCAAGAAAGCTAATCTTTACTTTTCTTCTGTAAGACCTTGAGATGGTTGGTGCAATGGACGTGTATTATTTCGAACCCTGCATTCTGAACACCACGGAATAAACTTCAAGTTGTGTGTTTTTAGGAGCCAAAAACCCATGCTTCTTATCATGCATCAAGATGCATCAACCTCTTACTTAATACTAAAGGGAACAAACAAGCAACATTAAAAAAAAGAAGAAGAAAGAAAAAAAGAAAAAAGAAAACATCCATAAATAACCCTCCATGGGTCTAGTGCTACACTGTTGGCTAATAAGAGCTATTGAAAATAATTTTTGGAATGGTCTTCAAATATTATAAATATTTTCTTTTACTTAGTTAATATTTCACTATATAGTTATGTACAGAGATGGCCCTTATCATGCAATAAAATGTACATTCTCCACCTCTATGATACATTATCATTGCTAGTGCTTCCACTGGGTCTTAAGAACCAGCAAGTGGAATTTATTGGTCAGCTGTTGGCTCTAACAACATAATTAAAGTGCAAAGAAAGAGGGAAAACAGCCAGACAGATCCATTTTTCATTGTCAGCATCAATAAGCTCCATGCCTCTAAGAGAAAATGTCAGGTGCAATAGGCTCAGGTAATATCTCTACATTTTTTCTCTTCTTTCTTTTAAAGCAGCAGTCTCCCTGAGAAGAGAAGAGGAAGGTAAACAAGGAGATAGCCCTATTTCTTCAACAACTGACAATCTTGGGAAAAATAAGGACACTTTCCCAGACTAGGGTAGCAGGGCTAACCCCTGCATTTGGTTTTCTCATGTAAGAGCTGTTGGGTGGTTCCCACGCACTTACATTGCTTTCATTCAGAAATATCTCAAAAGCATTAAAAAAATAGCTGGGGGAGAACTGTCTACCAAAACACATGGAAGTGTGGATTTTAAAAAGAAAATCCCACTCAACAACTAAAAAACAAACAGCCAGTGTTCACAGTGAGCTTAAAAGATGTTGGTGTAAATCAGAATAGATGCCCATATTACTGTGAGAGAGAAAAAGGAAACAGTCCAAGCAAGGTGCAGGGATGGTTTTTAAGTATATATGTTCACATAACATTGACACTATTATTCCCCCATTGCACTGTGTAGTCTTTTATCTTGTTCCCAGTTTTGGCAATGAGGCAGGCATGCACCTTAATGTGCAGTCTTTTTGCCTGCTCTCCTCCTGCACCACCACGAGAGCCACTGGCTGGAATCCTCTGGGCCACAGCCTACTGAGTTTTTAGTGAAGAAAATGTTATGTACAAATTCACATAGCCACATCATTTCTTGTCCAGTTGCCTAAAGAACTGAAAAGGCAGGTTCAGAACTTACCATTCCTCAAATGTAAATATTTATAATGTATTGACAACCATGCACATGCTGTAGACAGAAATTGCTTATGTGTTGCTTCATCGCTACAGAAGAAGCATTGGCTTTTCTGTGAAGCTTGTAACAAAAAGGAAATGTAATAGAAGCAGTTAAGTCCTAGGAGGAAAATGGTACATGTGCCCATGCCAGTAAAGTGCCAGAGACATATCAAAAGTCTTTTCCATGGACCCTTGTCCCCGAATTCTAACAGAACCTGGACATAGTTTGAAATTTGCCTCTTACTTGTTTCATTAAAATGGCTATGGGCATCTCCCATCTCTACATTCCCTTATCTGAAATGTGCAATGAGCTTTACCAAATACCAGTCTTTTCACCTTCCCACCTGCATCTGAAATTTTCACCCCAAACAGCTGAGCTGTCTTACTGAAGACAGAGTTCCAGTCTGGTTCTGTCTTCTTTGGTGGAGAAAGGAGACTGGATTCATCTCCTCTCCACCTCTCCATGCACTGTATGAGGCATTGCACAATTCTGTCTATCTGCTTCCATGAAAATTCTGTGGACTCAGGGGCAAAGCCAGATCTTCAAGCAGGGAGTCGAGGTTCAATTTTTAGTGACAGCTCATATAGCGTATCTTCATCTATGATGAGGGTTTTGTCAAGCAAGTACTGAGTGACCTAAAAGAAAAGAACAGAAATCCCATCTTTTAATTCTTTTAACACCAGTACATACATTTCCTGAATGGAGTCTGACCATATATATTTTTTCCCAATTCAACATTTTTTTCTTAAATATTTTAAAACTGTATATAACTAAAAAAAATCATGATTATAGTCTCATTGTAAAAAATCAAAGATCTCTAGTTTTCTCCTAACCCCCAACATCAGACACCTATCTCAGGAGTTACCGATGTTATAACTGGCATCCTTTCAGACATTTTACACTGTCTTCATTGATACCAGGTGTACTTAGAGAAATCTTTTTCCCCCTCTTTTAAACAGAAATGGTATCATACTGCATATTTTATTCTGTTTGCATCTCAACTATACTTCATGGAGAGTTCCCAATGTCAGTTATATTCAATTATATGAAGTATTGAGTTTATTTAATGATGGATATTTAGTTGCTGTCAATATTTCACTATTAAACTAACTTACAGTGAAATCCTTGTTATCATGCCTCTTGGTACACGCCTATGCATCTTACTCTAGCTTAGACCCAAGAAATGATATGAAAGGAAATGACATTGGAAATGAAAATGTTAGGTCATGGGGTATTTCCATGAAAACATTTATTTATTTTTTTTTACTGAGCTATAACTCACATATATGAAAGAATAGTTTAATCAGTTTTGACAAATGTATATACCCATGTAACTCATACCCATATAATGATCTAGAACAATTCCATCGCCCCAGATAGTTCCTGCAATGTACCTTCCCATCCAACCTGCTCCTCAAAAGCAATCACCACTCTGATTTTCATCACCATATATTAATTTTGTCTATTGTAGAACTTCATACAATATGGACTTTTTGGTGTCTGCTAGTTTCTTTCACTCAGCATAATGTTTTGAGATTCATCCATGTTGTGACATGTATCAGTAGTTTGTTCCTTCTTATTGCTGAGTGGTGTTCTATTGTATAGATATACCACAGTTTGTTTATCCATTCAACTGCTGATGGACTTATGGGCTGTTTCCAATTTTTGACTATCAAGAAATGCTAAGAACATTTTTGTACAAGGCTTTAACAGAAATGGTTTCATCTCTCTTGTGTAAATACCTAGGAGAGAAATTGCTGTGTCGTCAGGTAGATGTATGTTTAAAGTTTAAAGAAACAACCAAACAGTTTTGCAAAGTGGCTGTACCGTTTTACACTCTTAGCAGCAATGAATGAGTGTCCTAGTTGCTAAATGTAACTATTTTTTATTTTAAAAGATGATGGAAATTGATCTCTAAAACTTGCAACTGTAGAACATAAAAGCACCTTTTTCCCTATACACTAACCAATGTTTACTTTTATCAATCTTTTTAATTTTTGCCAACCTGAGAGATGAAAATGTTGTCTCATTATAATTTGCATTTTTTTCTTTTTACTTGTCAAGTTGAGCAATTTTCAAATATTTAATGGACATTTTTATTTCTTCTTCTGTGAATTACCTGTTCATAGCTGTGACTAATTTTTCTATTGGATTGCTTATGCTTTTCTTATAGATTTATAGGAATGCTTTACATATGCTGTATCTTTGTTTTTTATGTTGCAAACATTGTCTCCTAATTTACTTCTTGTATCTTAACTTTTAAAAATAATTGCAGATGTGGTTCAAGTGGTTGAGAACCTGTTTCCCACATGGGAGGCCCCAGGTTTGGAGCCCCATGTCTCCTAAAAACAAAACAGACAAAACAAACAACAAGCAAACAAATGAAAAAACCAACTCAGGGGAGCCGATGTGGCTCAGTGGTTGAGCACTGGCTTTCTACATATGAGGCCCTGTGTTCAATCCCTGGCCCTGGTACCTCAAAAAAAAGTCCTTATTCGTGTAGAAATTTTTAATTTTGATGCAGCAGACTTTATCAAGTTTGTCTTTTACAGCTTTTGCAGTTTGTGTTTAAGGAGGTCTTTCAAATTCAAATGTCAGGAATATTTTGTCCTATATTTTATCTAAATAATATAAGTATGTATTTTTATACCTTGGTAATGAACTCATCTGGAATTTATTTTTGTGAATGGAATAAGGTTAGAGAACCAAAATTTCTACTCCACTTGCTGAATGGTCAGTTTTTTCCTGGAACTTTCTTTAAATGCCCCCTTTATACTCTCAGACTTTTACATAGACAAAAATCTGTATTGGACTTTATTTGCTCCATTGATTTTTGTATTTCTCTGTCAAGGTAGCTTTATTTTATTTCCTATAGCTTTTGTCTATGTTTCCACATCTGATAAAGAAATCTCTCCCTATTGCTTTCTAATTTTCAAACATTTCTTGCCTCTTTTTTGCTTATTTCCCTCCTTACGAGTTTCAGGATCAAATTGTCAAGTTCCATGAAAACCCCTGTTGGCATTTTGATTAGGATTTCATTGAATTTATAAAGTGAGGAGAGGCCGGCTGTATAGCCCAGTGGATAGGGCGCCGGTACACCACATGGGAGGCCCCGGGTTCGGTTCCCAGGGACCTCTCCAAGTGGACAGACCATCTGAAAAGGCAGAGCCGCTGTGGGCGGGGCAGAGCCACCGTGGGCAGGGCAAAAAGCCACCACGGGCAGGCCAAAAAGCTGCCATAGGCAGGGCAAAAAGCCGCCACGGGCAGGGTGAGCAGCCTGCGAACAGAGCAAGGCTGCCTGCGAATGGAGCAAAGCCACCCGCGAACGGAGCAAAAAAGCCACCTGGGAACAGAAGCAGACCCACCCACAAGCGGGGCAAGCCGCCTGCACAGTGAGCTAACTCGGTGCATCACCACAGCGGGGGGAGACAAAGCAGACATAGAAGAACACAAAAAATGAACACACAGCAAGAGCAAGCAGAAAAGGGGAGGGATATGTAACAAAAAATAAATTAAAATAAATAAATAAATAAATAACGTGAGGAAAAAAGATATCTTTACAATAGCGAGTCCTCTGATTCATGAATATGATATATCACTCTCTTTAATCAGGACATCACTTATGTCCTTCAGTTCATAAAGACTTTATATATATCTTGTTCCATTTAGTCCAAGGCATTATACATTTTGTTGCTATTTTCAATGAGATTTTTTCTCTTACATTTCAATTTGTTATTGCCAATGTATTGCAAATTGTTGGCTTTTATATGAAAAGTTGCTACACTTTTATTGGTTTTGACAATGTATCAGTTTTTCTCTTGGATTATCCAGGTAAATAATAGCACAAATAATAAATAATAGTCTTACATTCCCAGTTTTATACTTTTCTCTCTCTCTCTTTTTAAAGCTTTATGACCATGGCTAGTCCTTCTAGTTCAAATGCAAATAGTAGCAGTGATGGGGACAACCTTCACTTGTTCCTCACTTGGATGAAATAAACCAAGAGATATTTATTTGGCTCCTGTGGTGCAGGCAATGTGCAAGATGCTGGGACTACTAATAAGCAGAACAAATATGGCTCCTGCCCCCATGGACTTCATGTGTGTACGCATAATCACACAAATAAATGTAAAACCGCAACTGCTGTAAGTGCTAGAAAGAAGCTGAACATAGTGCAATAAAAGCTTAAAGGCATGGGATGGGGTTGGGAAAGTTAGGGAGGATGTCAGTGAGAATGTGATCCTTAAGTGGAGAGCAGAAGGATGTGTAGGAGTTAACTGTGGAACGAGGAAGGAGGCTCTAGGTAGAGGGAAGAGCACCGTTAAAGACCCTGTGGCAGGAACTAGGAACTATTACAGACCAGTTGTGTTCCTCATGGTGGGAGAAGGAATTTACAGATAAGCAAGGGGAGGAGGCTAGAATGATCCATGTGGCGATTGACGGTGAAAGTTGGAGACATCAGTATAAACACAAATACAGTTGGCTCTGTGTAGAGATGTCTAAAATATGTGTATATACATGGGTTAGTAGCCACACATACATTGTTGTGCTTTGTCAGCTGAGAGAGCCTGAAAGAAATGCCACCCCAGTGTCAATGAGCACGCTTAGTGCCCAGAGCTTGTTTTCTAATATATTCTTCAGTAAAAGTACCAGGACTCCTGGGGGGAAATGACTGCCTGGGACAGAAATACACAGGATGAGTCTGGAGTATCTTGTGGTGCCAGAAAATAAGGAAGTACTTAAAAAAGAAAAAAAAAAAAACCCACATTGATGAGGCCATGTCAAAGGAGCACAGGAGCCAACAGAAAGAGTACCCAATGCCAAACGTGTAACACCAAAGTGGAAAATAAATATCCATGAGTCCATATTTTTATAAGCAAATGATTGAATAAATTAATAAATGGAGATGAGACATTTCTGATGCAGAAGAACTTCATGTAAGTTATGTGGATACTTTGCCTCACTGAATGGGAAGCATAATTCTTCATGGCTTAGGTGTGGGCTGGCTGTCCATAGTGACTTCCATCCAAAGGGTACAGTAGGGAAAGAGGAGAAAAAAGAGTAACTTTACAGTGGAGAAACCTGACAAAGATTACCTCAGCCAGGTGATCAAAGTCAACACCAACAGTCATAAATCACGCTCATACATATTCTTGGTATGGCATGATGAAAATGGCACTTTTCTTCTGTGGTCTTCTCCCAGACACCTATTGCCCCCATTTCTAACCATGAGAAAAACATCAGACAAATCCCAATAGTGGATCATCCGACAAAATACCTGACCACTATTCCTCAAAACTGTCAATGCCGCCCCAAACAAGGAAAGTCTGAGAAACTGTCACAGCCATGAGCAATGGGAAGCCAGTAAAATGTTTTATTCAAGGAGGAGGTGTGATACACTGTGATTCAGAAAGTGCCATTTTGATTATAATTTGGAGAATGGATTTTGCATTCTAAAGTGAATGCAAGTAAACATGGTAATGGATATTTGAAGCTTGGACCAGCGGCAGGGGAAGGGGTAGGAGAGGGGAGGCAGAGGTGGAGACAAAACCAAGAAGGGGCAGATTAAGCCGAAATACAGGATGTAAAATCAATAGAACTTTATGATGAATTGGATAGATGGGGAGAGAGGGATGTCAAGAATTGCCAGGTTTCTAGCTTGCCCCAAGAGATGGAAGATAACCTAGAAAACTCTGGAAGAGACTAAGTTGTGGTGAATGTGTATTTTGGGCACGTTGCATTTCAGGTGATTTTGGACATTCAGGAAGAGATGTCAAGGAGGTAGTTGAACACACAGATCTGTTGCTAAGAGGAGAAATCTGGGTGAGAAGTTAATTTGGGGGGTCATGAATGTATACATGCTTCGTGAAGTTTTGAGAGTGGATAAAACCACCTATGGAGAGGGTACAGGCTCAGGGGAGGAGATGACCTCAGACAGAGCCTCGGGGAACCAGCAGGTAGAAGCCAAGGCCATATAGGCCCCAAAAGAGAAGGAGCCAGAGAGAGTGAGCGAAAACTAGGAAAAAGTTATATGATGGAGTCAAAGATGATAAATGGAAATGCATCAATATTTTATGAAAACATATAATGTTTCCTGTAGGTTTCTGGTTGATACCTTTATCAGATTAAAGAGGTTTCTTTCTATTCCTGATTTGCTAAAAGTTTTTATCAGGTATCAGAGTTACAGTTTTATCAAATGATTTTTCTGTATCTACCAATGATGGTGGTCATACAACTTTATTTTTCCTTTTCATTAGTGTAGTGAATTACAGTGAGATTTTTTCTAATGCCGAACCAAACTTGTATGCCTAAATTAAACCCTATGTGGTTTTGAATAAATGAATTGTTTTACTGCAAGGCTAGATTTGCTTTGAAAACGTGTAATTTAAGATTTTTTTACATCTATCTTCATAACTGACATTGGCTTATCGTTTTCTTTTCTTTTGATTTTCCTTGTCCAGTGCTGTTAATGGATTATATTAGCTTCAAAAAATGAGTTGGGTAACTTTCCATTGTTTTTATGTTCTGGTTCAGTTTATAAAGCATAAGAATAATCTGTTCATAGAGGATCTGGTATAATTTGTCCTTAAAATCTTCATGACCTGGTGCCCTTTTTAAGGGATGAAGTTTTAACCAGCTTTCTTTATATCTTCTGTGGTTATTGGTCTATTTTTGTTAGCTAATTTGTGTACTTTCTGTTTTCCAGAAAGTTGCTGATTTTGTCTACATATCTAAAAGTTTTGGTTTTAGTTACACTGTGTTTTCTTACAATATTAAAATGCCATCTGTATTTTTAACTTTGTCCCCTTTATCACTCTTGATGTTCTTTGTACCTCCTTTTTTTCCTTGCTCAGACTTGCTAGAGATTTGTCTATTTTATTGGTCTTTTCCACAAAGCAGCTTTTTTATTATTGGTCAACTCTACATTTATTTTTAATTCATTAATTTCTGCTTTTTTTCTTTATTAACTCCTTCACAGCTGCACAATATTACCTTTGGCTGATGGTCAATCCGGTAGGAAGTCTGCTGGAACTGGCGTATCTCTCTGATGATGTGTGATATCTAATAAAGAAAAAAAATTGCAGCAACAAAAACACAGATGTTTCTCTGTGTTGGGCACATCCTGCTGGGGCCCCTTCCCAGTGCAGTCAGTTGCTTCCTCTGGTGAGGTAACCGGAGCCCTGCGTGTTCACTCTCTATGCCTGTGCTTTCTTGCCCTTCAGCAAACCATGGGAAACGCCAGCAACAAGAAGATGCTGAATGCACAGTCGGGAACTGCTGGCACTGGGTGCCACTCTCCTCGGGCTCCTTCTAACTTGGTGCTCAGAACCCGGTTGTCCAGCAAGAAGCCTTCACCATCTGCTCGCCACTGGCCAGTCTTAGACACTGACACTGGTCAGGCTTTACTCCCAGCCCCTTTCTCAGACCACTAGCTGAAATGTCTCTGCCTAAGTCTCTCAAGCAGCCAAGATCGGGGATTAGACACAGGGGCTGCTGACTGCTCCACCTGGTGATTAAAAAGCAAACAGTGACTTTCATGGCTCGTTAGCCTCTTCTCCATAAACCTTGGGGCCATTGAAACAGGCTAATTATGAAATTATCACCTACCATTCTCATTTTGGAAAAATTGACAAGGCCTTCCTCAGTAAAGTCTGGTGTTCCTTCTTCAATAAATGCCAGGTCTGTCAAGTACATTCCAAGATAAGGAACTGCTGGGGGATTACAGCTGCAAGAGCAAGAGGCAGTGTTCTCACACTCAATAACGCAAATGTCTATTTCCCCTCCCAATTTAAACAGGAAGCAGCTATGCTGCTTCAACCCTGAATAATAAATTATTCTTATTCCATTTTCAGAAGTACGCTCATGATATGCAGAGTCTTGTATTACAATAGAAAGTAAACCGTGGGCTATAATTTTGTATTACAATGTGTTTGAAATAATGGCATTTTCACATAACAGATGTTTCACAGGTATGTGCAAAATATTTGCTAGCACACTGTTTGGGCTTGTAATTGGACCACACTTCTTTGAGGGGTAAAACGACATAGGAAACCCTCTCTGCCTTCACTGCATTTAAGGACAAACATTCATCATTAAAGAATTGGATCAAACAGCCAATGCTATTAGCGCGTTGCACCATAGCAAAACTTATTTTCTGTTTTAGTTGGTACTTAAGTGTTTTAGTGTATAACATTACAACGGCACATTAAAGTGAGACCCTCTGATTTTGTGTGTGTGTCTGTTTCTCTAGAAGCTGAGAACATAGGCTTTTGGTTTAGAGAGATCAAAAGTTTGGCCACTAAGTGTTACTGGGCAAACTCTTTGAGCCAGAGATTTCTTATCTGTAAAATGGGGACAATAAAACCTATCTCTTTGTTTGTTGTGAGGCTTAAATAAGACACATGTGGGGCTGGCTGCATATCCCAGTGGATAGGGTGCTGGCATACCACATGGGAGGCCCCGGGTTCGGTTCCCAGGGACCTCTCCTAGCGGACAGACAACCTTGAGAATGGCAAGCCACCATGGGTGGGCCAGAGCCGCTGTGGGCAGGGCAAAAAGCTTCCACGGACAGGGCAAAAGCCACCACGGGCAGGGCAGGTAGCCAGCGAATGGAGCGGAGCCAGCCACCCGCGAACTGAAAGCCGGCTGTGAATGGAAGCAGAAGCTGCCCACAAGCGGGGAAAGCCATGCCTGCGCAGTGACCAGTCTCAGCGCATCGCCGCAGCGGGGGGGAGGGGAGATATGTAAAAAAAAAAAAAAAATCTTAAAAAAAAAAAAAAGACACATGTATTC
>PVKH010024222.1:0-13677 GCA_004027955.1 Chaetophractus vellerosus
TATTTAAGACATAAAATCACTATCTATTAAAGATGGCACATGTATATACCTTCCGTAGAGTTCTTTTCCATCTCCTCTGCTATAGACACCATTCTCAAATGCTTTTCTACCTATTTCAAGTTTTAGAGAACAGTTCTGTTTTTCTTTCTCAAGAACCCTACCTATTGCTATTCTGAGGGTTAAAACTTAAAAGAATAGGAAACTGACCTTAACTGACACTTAAAATTCCCACATTTTTCCTTCAGGTTTAAAATTTTTGAACCTTGGTAGGGTTAAGGAAATAGAAGAATATATCCATTTTAAACAACAAATGGTGATGCTTTTTGGATTCTTGACTAGGGAAAATACTTCTTGAAATTTTAAAATCTCTGTTGATTACCGTCAGTTTTGCAAAATCCAAGAATGCGTATAAAGGGTGAAAGGAACATAAGTGCATTAGATACTAATTTAATATAAAATTTTGGCTAGTTTTTTTTTTTTTTTTACCTAGGAGAGAAAAGAAGTAATCCAGTTTCAGGCAAACTTTTATTCAGACATTGTTCCAACAAAGGTTGTATTTTAAACAGTGTTGACTTTTACAAAATTAACAGTACATGGAAATGTTTAAAAAAAAATTAATCTTAGTTTCTTTAAAGTGATCGTTTAGCTCTTTGTAATAAAACAACAAGGATAAAATAAAACATCAAAGTTGTTTTCCCTTTCAGCCACATTTGACACAATGGAATTTGATAGTTACGTATACTGTTAGGTTTTTAAGTTACAATATTGGGGCCACAGAACCACAGAAAATAAGATTTAATCTCTTCAGATTATAAACTGTATACCTTTATCATTCTGTCTTTTACTTAACATGGAGTATTTTGATTCATGTTAAAGTTTTGAACCCTCAGGTTCAAAGACAAATGTATAGGCTTAGGGAAATTTGACTGCCCACTTAATTGTGCAGGGGGAAATGATAGAGATTCAGAATATGTTGATGTTGATTACAGAAAGAAAAGGGGGTTCTAAATCCACTAAGTTTTTGCACTCTTTAAAGTTACAGTATTTCTTCCTCTTTCCTAACATCTCCCAGATACTGTAGGCTTCTTTTTGGTCTGGTGAAAAAGTGAAGGTTTCTAAGAAGTTTTGTAGAAATAATGTGGGAACATGGGGAAGAACTGAATTGAGGTCAGGGAAGCTGTAGACCTTTGAATGCTTTTGTGATGTGCTATACTCTATGGGAAGCTCTGCATGAGGTCAAGCTTGAAAAACTTCCTTGGTAAGAATGTGACCATTAACACAGAGTGCCTCCTTTTTGCCAAGGCATTATAGGGTAGATTAATTTTAAAGTTTGATTTTACTGTGCTTTTCAGTGTTTATAAATTGCTAATAGATATTCTGTCCCCAGAGTTATAATTTCATGCAAATAACCTGGAACATAAATCTAATAACAGAAAAATTGTGTTGCAAAGAAAGAAATTTTCTGGTGATTGGAGGGAAATGTTTAGCTCCCCTTGGCCTGTACGGTGTTCTGTGTTATACAGACTCTCTGCAATTTCTTTTGCCCCCATTACTTTAGGGAAACTGATGTTATCAAGGTCAACAGTGACCCTGTCTGTACCTTTCTAAGTCAAATGTAATTTCTTAATCCTCTTTTTACTTGACCTATAAGCAGCATTTAATACAATTTATCACCCTCTCTTCTTTCAAATATTTAGTTTACCTGCTTCTAGGATATCATGCTTACCTATATTTTCTCTTACCTCTCTTGCCTGTCATTTCAAATCTTCTTTGCTGATTTATTCTCATATCTACAATCTATTAAGAGCTCAGTCCTTTGTTCATCACATTTAGTCCCACAACCTTAAATACCCACTGATGACTCACACATGTATTTCCTAGTTTGGACTTCTTTCCTGAACCCCATACTCATATGGAAACTGTTCATTGTCTGCATTTAGATGTCTGATGGCCATCTTAACATGTCCACAACTGAACTCCTGATACTAGCGCCCCCAAACATGCTCTGCTATATCTAGAATCTTAATAATTCTCACCTCTTCCATTATTACCACTCTGGATCCAAGCTACCTACCATCATCTTTTGCCTAAATTATTTCCAGTAGCCTCCTAACTAAGTTGCCTTGTTTTTAGTATTCTCCCTACCTGTGAAAGTCTGTAGAGCATACAGCAAACCGTCACATCAGTCTCTTTTCTGATCAAATACCTCTAAAGGTTTCTATACTGATTCATAGAAAAGCTGAAGGCCGTATGTGAGAGAAGTAGACCCACTCTTAAGGAATTTATACTTCAGTTGGAGGGAGATGATTAACATACTCAATTGTTATACCATAGTATAGAATTAAGGATTAATTGTGTGGCGAAATGAAGTGCTGTAGAAATTGAAATAAGGGGTATTATGAAAGTGTAGTGTTAGGAAGGCTTTATGGAGGAGCTGGATTGCATAGGGCAGATAAGAGCTATATTTGATGAATATAATACATTGCAGAGAGGGGAATAAGGAGGATGTTGGCTTGAAGGCAAGGATAAGTTTGGCATGAAAATAGAAACACTTCATAAATTTTAATGCTATCTTTATAATCTTTAGTTAGTTACATTTGTAAATTACAGGGCATTTAAAAGAAAAAAAAACAATATATATAAATTACAGGGCATCTATTTTATGCTCACTATATACATAACATTCTGCTGAGTCCCTGAAATTATAAAGGATATATAATGAATCTCTTCTCTTTAGTAATTTTAAATTTAATTGCCCCTTCAGTCAAACCAATTTAAAATCCAGAAGAATAAATATGAATACAATCATGTACACACAAACATATATATCGAAAGCTGTGTTTTATATTGTGTGTCCATATAATATAGTTTAAACTGGGTTGCAAGTTCATAGGATACCAGTGAACTGGGTGGGTCACTAGTATCCTGTGTTATAAGTGACTGGAATCCCATTGATATACATCCAATATGAGGATAGATTTAGGAGGAACTTTTATAACTGATCCAAAAATTGCCTTTTTCTCCCTTGCAACCTAAGGTAATCTATTTCTGGACTTGCTCACTATGATTTTTCATCTATAGTGGAAAAACCTAGCTTCCTACTAGCTCAGCTTTCTTGAATCTTTGGACGACTTCTTTGGTTGGTTGTCTGTACATCATTTTTATCAAGCATGTCTGTTGCTTGTTGATCTCACCCAGTTATCTTGACCAGCCATCAGTGTATGCATCACCTTATATCTGTTGCCCCCAGAGCAATGCTTAGTAAATAGCAGGGGCTCAATAAATATTTATGAATATATAAATGTTGAGTAAATCTGTTCACTTGACTCTTCCATGTTTTGAAAATACTAACACTGTAACAATGAGGAGAAATGAGAAAAGCAGAATAGTAAAGACATTCATTAAGATGACTGTATAATAGAATAGCTGAGGCTAAAAAAAACTGGAAGATATTGAATAATAAGAATAAAAACAAAGGAAGAGTGTTGAGTGGATAGTACAAAGGGGGAAAAGTCAGGTGTTTTTTTAATTTGTTTAGGAGGCACGGGGAACTAAGCAGAACCCTCATGGAAACTGGCAGTCATCTTGCTCCAACACGTGGCAAAAGACATTGGGAAGTAACTTATGCTTTATGCCCTTGTGACTGTAAGCTTCTACCCCAAATAAATAACCTTTATAAATGCTAACAGAGTTCTGGTACTTTGCATCAGCACCCCTCTGGCTGATTAATACAGGTGGTATTAGGGATTTGAGGAGAAGGGAGAATAAGAAATAGTCATCTAGGATAATGAATATTGAATGGACTAAAGAAATATATTATAGGCACCAAAGACTGACTTGTCTTAGTGGTCATGATTTCTAACTGACATCATTCATCATTGATGAGTTCATTATTCATTTGTCCCCTATTAGTCATCTCCAACAATGTTCAGCTGCGTGGGTATAGGCGTGGAGGAGGCAGAAAGTTGGATTTAACAACAATTAGGGTTTGACTGGAAAAGAAAGATATATTCAGAGATGGACAAAAGAATGCTGTTAATGATAGACCTAGGATTTTAATTGGGTGAGGAAGAAAGTGAGACTATGAGGATGAATGATAGTGAAAAACTGTTGGGATCAATGAATCTTAGGTTCAAATAGTATATTAGTCAGCCAAAGAGGTGCTGATGCAAAGTACCAGAAATCTGTTGGCTTTTATAAAGGGTATTTATTTGGGGTAAAAGCTTACACTTACAAGGCCCTAAAGAGTACAACTCAAGGTTGATTTCTCACCCAAAAGTCAGTTCCATGTGTTGAAGCAAGATGGTGGGCGATCTCTGATGGCCTCCCTTTCCTTCTTCCTATTAACACTCGGTGGACCCAGTTTCTTTGCGATCTCAGCTGTAGGGTGGCATAGGGCTCCTTTTCTCAGGGCTTCCTATATCAGTCTGGCATAGGGCTTTCTTTCTAGGCCTTCTCAGCTGCTCTGTGCTCTTCAGCTGCAAACTATCAGTTAAATGGCTCGTCTCTCCCCAGAGCCCCAGGATCAAACATGACTGAGCTATCTCCTCCTCCGTGTGTCTTCTTGAATGTGTGCCTGTGTGTATCAACCCACCAAGGGTGTGGGGACTCAACCGTCAGTGACACCCTACTGACATGGTCGAATCAAAGTCCTAATCTTAACAGATAATTTAGTCAAGACGTGTCAGCTAAATCTAATGCATTCAAACGGTATCACACCCAGTGTAACAGACCAGTTTACAGACATAATCTTTTTCTTTTTTGGAATTCATAAATAATAACTGCCACAAGTAGGGTTGAAGAGGTAGTGGAGTTGGGAACTTGAGGGTATTAAATGGAAAGACAACAGGTTGTAGTTTTAGATAGAGGAATGCTTGACATCAAGATTGTTGAGGAACTGTTGTTGTTGGCCATGGTGGAGAGCAGGGTTTCTTATTACTGGGAAGGAGTTCATAGATCCATACTGCCAGAGTGAAGTTAAGATCCTCTAGACTGCAGTATGACCATGGTGAATCAGTGACTGAGGGAGAGTTTGAAGACAAAGTCATTGAAAAGAGAAAATCAAGGAAATACGTTGAAGAATTAGAAAGATCATCACTATAGGTGCTAAAATAACCAGAAATTAGGACAGAAGTAATATTGAATAGAATGACAAGGTGGATGTTCAGAATTTGAGCAGGTGTGGTAGATGACCAGAGTAAGGAAGAGTACTGTAGTGAATTAATATAACCTGTTCTATGAATTTCATAGTGAGAAGGGATAAATAAAGGCCTGGAATCATGGGAGAAAAAACACAGCCAGTGCTTGAGATGGCTAGTATTTTTAGATGAAGCAGTATTCCATACCATTGGATGTGTGACGAATATGGTTCTAATCTCTGATAATTTAAGAGTAGGAGTTGCCAGTTGCTTACCTCATTGTAGACCCTGTGATATGGTTACCCTTAACAAAGGATTTTAATTAAAATTGAAGTGTTAATTCTCTATTTATGGTTAATTGATATACATTTGCAGTTTGGGGGAGGGGGAGATCAGAAACTCTTGTTTAATTTATCTACTTCCTAGGTGTAGGTAGTTTAATGTTCTTTAGCACCTTCATGTCCTTTCTCCCTCACATTTTATCTCTAAAGTTCTGCAATTTCAATGGGATATTGACATTCCTTCTTTTTCCTCTTTTGCAGATATTGATACTTCCCAAAGCCCTTGTTTTGATAGAGGACTATAAAATTATTTATGAGGTAAAGATAAAAGTCTTTCAGGTGTTTTTTTTTTTTTGTTTTGAATGTAAAATTTCACCAGCTGGATGTAGAGTAATTCTTTACATACTTTTAAGAGTATTTGAGCATTTTGACACAGGCTGTAAATCATCCTCAGCCTATATTTAAGTGTTACCAAGAGAGGCTTTGTGAGTCACTAAAATATTCCAAAACTTGATATACATATAAATCCTTAGGAATTACAAATTTCTTCTCCTCTAACTTTATCTTCCTTTCTTTTCTATTCTAGAAACATTCCAGATAATCATTTAATTTTGTCTCTGTTCAACTTATGATTTATTCAGTTATTCCTTCCCAGTCTTCAGATCGTCAGTCTGTTAAAAGTACAACTCTTCCTTTTTTTGGACATACTTAATACATCAAAGCTAGAAATGGTTCAAGTAGGGGATTTGTTCATTTAGCTGGGGAAAAAAAGTCATAATCTGTTTTGCTATCCTTGTCTATTATTTCTTTCTCTCTGTCCTTTGGGGATTGTATTTGATTGATTTATCTTTACCCATTATGGGTGGTATTTTCATGCTGCTTTCAGTGCGGGTAAGTTTTGACTGAATGCTAGACAATGTAAATATTATCTGTTGTGTACTGGACATTTTTCCATTTCTATAAATATTTTTTAGTTCTGTGATATAACTGTTATTTGGAAATAGTTTGATCCGTTTAGGTCTTGCTTTTTAAGGTTTTTCAGGTGTTATCAGAACACCTTTTAGCCCATGACTAATTTTTTCCCGGGGACCTCTCCTAGCGGGCAGACCGCCTTGAGAATGGCAAGCCGCAATGGGTGGGCCAGAGCCGCCGTGGGCAGGGCAGGTAGCCTGCAAATGGAGCGTAGCTAGCCACCCGCGAACTGAAAGCCGGCAGTGAACGGAAGCAGAAGCCACCCACAAGCGGGGAAAGACACGCCTGCACAGTGACCAGTCTCGGCGCGTCGCCGCAGCGGGGGGGAAGGGGAGATATGTAATAAAATAAAATAAATCTTAAAAAAAAAAAAATTTTTTTTTTCCCCATTACTGAGATAAAAGCCTTCTGAATACTCTCCTCAGTGTAAATTATGAGATTTATTGCACTGTTAGGAACAAGAACTGTTCTAGGCTCTGGTGAGCTGTTGGAATTTCCCCCATATCATTCTGGGTGTTTCTTTCCCTACCTCCTGGTAACTTCTTCAAGCATATGGGCTGATCAATGCTTAGGGGCCCACCCACCCTGGAGATCTTTCTCTCTCTGGGTAATTTGTAATAAGCTTGAAAGTGTGAACCCTGCATCTTCATTCTTCATTTTCAAAATGTTTTTGGCTATTCCAAGATAATTGTCTTTTGCCTTTCTGCAAAGTAGGCGTGTTCGTATTTTGATTGGGGATTGTGTTGCATCTGTAAAGCATGTTGGGTAGAATTGACATCTTCCAGTCCATGAACCTGGAATGTCCTTGCATTTATTGAACTCTCTGATTTCTTTTCACAGAGTTTTGCAGTTTTCTGTTACATCCTTGGTGATTTATTCCTGGATACTTGCTTTTTTATGAACGGGGTATATTTCTTAATTTCTTGCTTAGATTTCTCATTACTAGTGTACTGAAGCACTCCTGATTTTTGCGTGTTGATCTTGGACCCCACCAGTTTGCTGAATTCATTCATTAGTTCTAGTAACTTTGTTGTAGATTTTTTAGGACTTTCTATATATAGGATTATATTAGTCAGCCAAAGGGGGTGCTGATGCAAAATACCAGAAATCTTTTGTCTTATATAAAGGGTATTTATTTGCAGTAGGAACTTACAGTTACCAGGCCATAAAGTGTAAGTTACTTCCCTCACCAAAGTCTCTTGCCAGGCGTTGGAGCAAGATGGCTTCTTACTCTGCTGGGGTACAGCATTCCTCATCCTCTTAAGGCTCCGTGGTCCCAGCTTCTTCCAGTATCACCTGTAGGCTGAGATAAGTCTTTCCTCTCTCCCAGTGCTCATTTTTCTACAGGCTCAGCCGCTCTCTTCTCTCCACAAGGTCACCTGTAGATTATCAGGTTCTCTCTCTTTCCCGGGGCCTCTCTCGTGTCTGTGAGTTTCTATTTCTCTGTGTTCTTCTCCTGTGTGTTTACTTCCTGGAGCTCCAGCTCAAAACTCCCAACTTCTACTCTGCCATGTCATTTGGGGACTCATCATCCTACTGATGTGGCCCAATCAAACCTTAATCATTATTTAATCAAGTAAAAGTGAGACCTGTGAATCCAATACAATATAATCTGCCCAGAGGAATGACCAGTTTACAAACATAATCCAATATCTATTTTTGGAATTCATAAACAATACCAAACTGCTTCAAGTATCATATCCCCTGCAAATAGGGAAAGTTTTAATTCTTCTTTTGCAGTTTGGATGTCTTTTATTTCTTTTTCTTCCCTTACTGCTCTGGCTAGAACTTCCAGCACAATTTTTTTGTTGTTGTTACATATCCCCCCCTTTCTGCTTGTTCTTGCTGTGTTCATTTTTGCGTTCTTCTGTGTTTGCTTTGTCTCCCCCGTTGTGGCGACGCGCCGAGTCAGCTCACCACACGGGCGGCTTGCCCCACTCGCGGGCGGCTCTGCCCTGCTCGTGGGCGGCTCTGCTCTGCTCGCGGGCGACTTCCCCTGCCCATGGCGGCTTTGCCCAGCCCGTGGCAGCTTGCCCTCTCAAGGCGGTCTGCCCACTCGGAGAGGCCCTGGGAACCGAACCCAGGGCCTCCCATGTGGTGAATCGGCGCCCTATCCACTGGGCTACAGCCGGCCCCCCCAGCACAATTTTGAATAACAGTATTGACAGTGTGCATCCTTGTTCCAGATTTGAGAGGGAAAGCTTTCAGTTTTTCACTGTTGAATATGGTATTAGCTGTGGTTTTTTTCTTGTATGTCCTTTATCACGTTGAGGAAGTTTCCTTCTATTTCTAGTTTTCTAAGTATTTGATCAAAAAAAGATGCTGACTTTTGTCAAATACCTTTTCTGCATCCATTGAAATGATAGTACTTTTGTTCCCTTTGTTTTGTTGAAATGGTGAATTACATTAGTTGATTTTCTTATGCTGAACCACCCTTGCACACCTGGGATAAAACCCACTTGATAATGGTGTATAATTCTTTTAATGTGTTCCTGGATTCAGTTAGGAAGTATTTTATTGAGAATTTTGCATCTATATCCATAAGAGAAAAGAAAATTACAAGACGAGTTTCTCTTATGGATCTAGATGATAGGGTGATAGAATGACTTTGGTAGTGTTCTCTCTTCTTTAGTTTTTTAGAAGGGTTTGAACAGGATTGGTATTAATTATTCTTAGAATTTTTGAGAGAATTCACCTGTGAAGCCATCTGATCCTGAGCTTTTCTTTGTTGGGAGGTTTTTGATGATTGATTCAATCTTTTTACCCCCCTTGAGATCTGTTTCCTCTAGCATCAGAGTAGGTTGTTTGTATGTTTCTAGAAATTTGTCCATTTCACCTAGGTTGTCTAATTTGTTGGCATACATGTTCATAGTATCCTTTTATGATCCTTTTTATTTCTGTGGCATCCATAGTAATGTCTCTCTCTCATTTCTGATTTTTTATTTGCCTCTTCTCTTTTTTCTTTCTAGCTAAGGGTTTATCAATTTTATTTATCTTTTCAAAGAACAAACTTTTGGCTTTCTTAATGCTCTCTGGTGTTATTTTATTCTCTTTCATTTCTTTCTACTCTGAGCTTTGTTATTTCTTTCCTTTTGCCTGCTTTGGGTTTAGTTTGCTGTTCTTTTTCTAGTTCCTTCAGGTGGACAGTTAGGTCTTTGGTTTTA
The DNA here is from genome assembly GCA_004027955.1 of Chaetophractus vellerosus. Taxonomy (NCBI): domain Eukaryota; kingdom Metazoa; phylum Chordata; class Mammalia; order Cingulata; family Chlamyphoridae; genus Chaetophractus; species Chaetophractus vellerosus. The sequence goes on from PVKH010024222.1 coordinate 9,556, forward strand.
GCTCTTCTTTTGTATACATTTAGAGCTATAAATTTCCCTCTCAGCACTGCCTTCACTGCATCTTATAAGTTTTGATATGTTGCATTGTTGTTTTCATTTGTCTCAAGATATTTACTTATTTCCCTTTTCATTTCTTTGTCCCACTGATTGAGAGTGTGTTGTTTAACTTCCTTATATTTGTGAATTTTCCAGTTCTATGCTGTTACTGATTTCCAGCTTCATTCCTTTATGGTCAGAGAAGATACCTTTCATAATTTCAGTGTTTTAAAATTTATTGAGACTTGTTTTGTGACCCAGTATGTGGTCTCACACAGAAATTATTCCATGTGCACTTGAGAATAATATATATCCTGCTATATTGCGGTGCAACATTCTGTATCTGTCTGTTAGTTCCAGTTTATTTATCATATTATTCATGGTCTCTGTTTCCTTATTAATCTGTCTAAATGTTCTATCTATTGATAGGAGTGTATTGACGTCTCCACTGTTACTGTAGAGGTGTCACTTTCTCCCTTGACTTGTGCCAGTGTTTTGCCTCTTATATTTTGGGACACTGTGGTTAGGGGCTTACACATTTATGATTGTTATTTCTTCTTGTTGGATTGATCCTTTTACTAATATCTAGTATCCTCCATCTTGTATAATAGCTTTTGACTCAAAGTCTGTTTTGTCCGATACTGATATAGCTACCCCAGCTCTTTTTTGGTTACTGTTTGCATGGAATATCTTTTCCATCCTTTCACTTTAAATCTATTTGTGTGTTTGAATCAGTCTTGTAAATAACATATGGTTGGATCCCTCTTTTTTCATCCATTTTGCCAGTCTGTGTCTTTTGATTTGGGAATTTAATCCTTTTACATTCAGTGTTATTTACTGTAAAGGCAGTAATTACTTTAGCCATTTTGTCCTTTGGTTTTTATATGTCATACCTTTTTTAAAATTTTATCTTTCTTTTCCTTTGTTGCAACCTCCTTTTCTATATAGTTGAACTTTTATGTTGTATCTGACTGACCTCTTTTTCATTTTTATGTCTATTTTTAAAATATTATCTTTGTTGGTACCCTGGCGTTTATATTACACAGCCTACATCTATAAGCTACTAATATGAAAAGATACCAACTTAGTTTCAATTGCATACATGTTATTACCTCCCATATCCCTCTTTATATTGTTTTTGCCCCATATTAACTTTTTATATTTTGTGTGTCCATTATCAGAAAATATGTCTTTTTCTTTTTCAATTGTATTCTGACTTATAGGAATTAAAGGCTATTTAATTCTTGTTCTGAGGATATACTGTTTTGCATTTACCTTTTTGGTTACCTTTACTGAAGATCTTCAGTTTTTCACACTACTCCAAGCCATTCTCTCCCATATTTTCCTTTCAACTTACAGAACTCCTATAGTAATTCTTGTAGACCTTTTGTTGATGAACTCTCTTAGTTTCTGTTTGTGAACATTTTAAACTCTCCCTCATTTTTGAAGGACAGTTTTGCCAGATGAAGATTTTTGGGGTCCAGTTTTTAGTACGTTTCAGTACCTTAAATTATCGTACCACTGTCATCTTGCCTCCGTGGTTTCTGATGAGAAATTGCCACGTAGTCTTCTTGAAGATCCCTTGTATGTGACGCATTGCTTGTCTCTGCTGCTTTCATAATTCTCTCTTTATCTTTGGCCTTTGACATTCTGATTAGTATGTGTCTTGGAGTTAGGTCTGTTAGGGTTTACTCTAGACTGTGTTGTGCTTCTTGGACATGTATATTTATGTCTTTCATAAGAGTTGAGAAAATTTTGCCATTGTTTCCTCAATATTCATTCTGCCCATTTCCCCTTCTCTTCTCCTTCTATGGTACACATGAAGCGTATGTTTGTGCACTTCATGCTCTCACACAAATCCCTGAGACGCTGCTCTCTTGTTTCCAGTCTATCTGTTCCTTTTTCTGACTTTGATTGTCCTGTCTTCTAGTTCAGTGATTCTTTCCTCTACCTGTTCAAATATGCTGTTTAATGCATTTAGTGTATTTTTGGTCTCTATTAGTGTGTCTTTAATTCCCATAATTTCTATGTTCATTTTATTTATTCATTTTTAAAGGTTTATTTTTTATTTATTATATATCTCCCCCTTTCTGCTTGTTCTTGCTGTGTTCATTTTTGCGTTCTTCTGTGTCTGCTTGTCTCCCCTTGCTGTGGCAACCCGCCGAGTCAGCTCACCGCGCGGCAGCCTGCTTGCGGTGGCTTGCCTTGCCCGCGGCGGCTTGCCTTCTCGAGGCAGTCTGCCTGCTTGAGGAGGCCCCGGGAACCAAACCCGGGGCCTCTCATGTGGTAAATTGGAGCCCTACCAATTGAGCTACAGTCGGTTCTCTCTATGTTTCTTTTATACTTTCAAATTATTCTTTATGCTCACACATTGTTTTCTTAGTATCCTTTAACTCTAGATCTGTATTCTCCCTCATCTCTTTGAATTGATTTAAGAAATTTGTTTGAACTTCTTTGAATACTTCCAAATTATGGCTCCTCTGCAGCTTTAATTTATTCCCTTGACTAAGCCAAATCTTTATTTTTCTTAACTGATGAAGAATCAGCAGTTAATCTTATCAAAACTCCCTGTATGTTACTGTTCTCTTTTGGCGTTCAGAATTCTCTCTCAGGTATTCAAAGGTTTGATGACAACATGAGGCAGTGTTGGTCTTTTTGGATTCATCCTGTTTGAAGTTCAATGAGCATCTTGCATTGCATATTCATATCTTTTGTTAAATTTGGCAAGTTCTCAGCCATTATTTCTTTGAATATTCTCTCTGCTCCTTTCTCTGCTTCTCCTTCTGTGATTCCCACAAAGAGTAGATGGATACGCTGGATAGTGTCCTTCAGGTTCCTCAGGCTTTGCTCACTTTTCTTCATTCTTTCTCTTGCTGCTGCTTAGACTAAATGATTTCAGTTGTCTTTCTCTTCCAGTTCACTGATTATTTCTCCTGCCAGCTTTTCTTACCTCTTGAAAAAATTTTTTTAATATATATAATCAATATTTATTGTCCATGATTTCATATATATAGCTGCAAAAGAGAATTTTTAATTTCTTTTACTATGGTCTTCATCTCTTTTTGGATCCATTTCGTAATTTCCATCTTTTTATTGATATTGATATTTTATTGATATTCATATATCATTTCCCTGATTTATTTTAGTTCTTTATCCATGTATTCCTTTAGCTCTTTGAGGACCATTTTTTAAAGTCTTTTTCTAGATTATCCTGTGTTTGGTTCTCCTCATTGATGGTTTTTAAAGTCTTACTCTTCTCCTTTGCTGGGGTTATCACTTCCTGTTTTTATATTTTGTATCCTTTTGTTAAAACCTGGGCATTTTGATATTTTAATGTTTTACATTGAAATCTAAATTCTAAGGCATCTGTTCCTTAAGCTTGTATCCAGCTAGTTTTATGACAAAGCTTTCTTTGAATGCCAGAAGGTAACTGTAACAACAAAAAACTAAAAAACAACAACAAAAAACACCTTTCCTCATCTTTACTGATTAACCTGTGAGAGTGTTGTCTCTTGAGCTTATCCATACAAGGAGTTTAGAGAATAGTTCCCTGCAAGAGCATAGAGTCCTCCCAGGTCCTTTCAGTGCATACAGCTTGCCTTGGGCTTGTCCATTTGGCCCTAGGAATACCCTCTTTTACATTGATAAAAATGTTTGCTCTTCCCTAGGAAACAGTTTCCTCACGGTCCTGGACACTGCACTGTATATCCTACACCTAGCAATCCCTTGCCACAGTCAGTCACTTGATTGTTCTTCCAGAGTGTTCTGTAAGAAAACTCTGTGAACCGTCATCTACATGCAAGGTAAGTTTTTGTACATTCAGTACTGCAGGTCACCACCCGATAGATTGACCCAGACAAAATGTCTCCCAGTGTGTGCACAAAGTTTGCCCTACTGCCTCTGGAACCAGGGATCAGGGATTCCCATTGGGAGTCTGTGTTTGGCTTCATGCCAAGCTGGCACAAGGTGGGGGAATGGCTAGTCAGGGCACCAGGAGATCCTGAAGCCTTTTTTTTTTAAAGATTTATTTATCCCTTGCCCCACCCCCCAGTTATTTTGTGCTCACTGTCTGCTCTCTGTGTGTTC
>PVKH010024223.1:0-13680 GCA_004027955.1 Chaetophractus vellerosus
AAGTCCATAATGTGGGTGTGTCTTATCCAATCAATTGGTGGTTTGAAGCTGTATGTACCCCAGAAAAACATGTTCTTAAATGTAATCCATTCCTGTGGTTGTGAACCAATTGTAAGGAGAAACTTTTGATAAGGTTACTTCAGTTAAGGTATGACCCAGCCGAATCAGGATGGGTCTTAATCCTGCTACTGGAGTTCTTTATAAAAGAATGAAACTCAGACATACAGAGAAAGAAAGCCAAGGAAGCAGCCAGAAGCTGAAATTCAACGGAACTCAGAAGAGTACAAGAGTCCAGGAGAGCCACCTGCGTAATGCCATCTGATAGAGGAGCTAAGGACCAAGGACTGCCAACAGCCAGTCCCAGAATACCACAGACTTCAGGAAGAAAGCATCACCTTGATGATGCCTTGATTTGGATTTCTTCCCAGCCTCAAACCGTAATCAATTAAGTTCCATTGTTTAATCTGACCCATTTCATAGAATTTGCTTGAGCAGCCAAGGAAATTAAAACAGAGCAAAAGCACTGAGGCTTTCAGAGAAAAGAAGTAATTCTGCCTCAAGATTACCATATTAACCTCCCTCAGAATTTCCAGCCTATTGGCCTGCCCTAAAGTTCTCGGATTTGCCAGGCCCTACAAGCAAATGAGCCAATTCCTTAAAATAAATCTTATTATACAACACACATAACCTGTTAGTTCAGTTTCTCTGGAGAACCCTGACTAATACAACTACTTTCAGATAATATTCAAGATTCTCAATTATCTCTAACCCAGAAAACCTTCTCAGCTTCATCTCCTACAAGTCTCCTTCACCCGTTCTATTCTCCTGTCAGACAGAACTACTCAATTCTACCATAAATGATCCATACTTTCCCATCTGGTCACATGGTTCATGTTTGACCTCTCTATCTAACAGGTCCTGGTTTCTCCAGTTTCTATACATACAAACAGACCCCATTACTTTAGACTCAAAGAAAACAAAATCTCCTACAAGAAGCCTACCCTGGTTCCTTTACAACTTCTATCAGAGTGAAAAGTAACTTCTTGCTTTGCCATTTTCTACCTGTAATGTCATTTTGTCAATATTACTCAGTGCTCTCCAAGATAAAGACAATTTCATATCCACCTTTATATTGCTCATAGCAGTTCATATAGTTTATAGTTTATATATTCTATAAACTTATATAAACTATGTAATATACTACATGATAAATTATATAAATAATTGACAAATATAAGTTTAAAAATTCCAAGTATTTTATGAGTCAAGCAAAAATTAAATTATGGTATTTCATTTTGATAATATAACTACTCTTCTTGAAAATAAAATGTGTGAATAGTTTACTGAAGAGCATTTAAGATACTTAAAGCAATTGTTATAAACTGTAAAATGTACTTACCTTTTCATTATTGTAATAAGAAATGCTAAGGCCATCAAATTTCACCCATCTCTTCTGAAACATGCGTTTTCTGTAAAACATAGGAAATTGTTATTTTACATTCAAGTATCATGAATTTGAACCTCAAAAGCATTTGTAATGTTACCAGAATGAGTACCTTCCCATTTGCTGTTAGTGTAGAAAATAACAGGCTATGACAATGTATAGTTTTGGTAATGACACATTGGTTAAAAAATATATATATATAAAATGACACTTCATAATCAGTTGGCTGAGGTATTAAAAAATACTATTAACAGTGTTATTAGCCACATTTATAAGGTTGAATGCACAAAAAGTATGGTCAGAAACACTTAACACTGCACCTATTTCCCATAACATAAATAATTCTTTATTAAAGATAACCTAAGCTTTCATGTCACTTTCAGGTTATAACATTTATTTTATTTTTATTTTCTTTGGAGCATGAAATATATTTTGCTAAAAAGCCAAATATATGCCAAGTAGATTTACAAAGATAAACTATTTAATTTTGATAATATAAGCTTAAAAGCCCTGTCCAAACACTAAGAATTCATTTACTATCATTCAAAATTAACTGAAACATTAACATTTTTTGAAAGAGGATCATTAGTAAGGCAAATTCCAAGTTACTGACAGGAGAAACAAAGCAAAATAATGTAATCTTGTTGTGATACTTTTAAGATTTTTGTTAGTCCCAGTAAAAATCATGATATTAAAACTAATCCATTTCTGTGGGTGTGAGACCAATTGACTGCATTAAGGGACTTTCTGATTAGATCACTTGAGTAAGCTTTTACCCTAAACAGTCCCCTTATAAAAGCCAACACATTGCTGGTATTTCACATCAGCAGCCTTAGCAAACTAAAACAGAAATTGGTACCAAGAAAATGAGGGTGCTGCAAAAAGAAAATACCAAAAACATTAGAACCGTTTTGTAAATGGGTAAGGGGAATAAGATTCTGGAGGAACTGTGAAATGCTTGATAGAAAAGGCCTAGATGGCTTTGAAGAGACTGCTCTCAAAAATATGGATTCTAAAGATAGTTCTGATGGCTGGAAGGAAGGTGATCCTTGCTTTAAAGTGGCAGGGGACTTGGCAAAATTGACTCCTGACATTAGATGGAAGGCAGAATTTGAAAGTGATGAGTTTGGGCATTTAGGTGAGGTGATTTCCATACTAAATATGGAAAATGCAGCCTGGCTTCACTTTGCGGCTTATAGAAAAATGTGAGAAGAAAGGGATAAGCTAAGAATTTTAACTTCTGGTCATAAAGAAACCAGAAACTGATGGTTTGGGAAATTCTGAGCTCCTGGAAAAAGAGCTCCCAGAGAATAACAGCCCATGTGAGCAGTTAACTAAACATGGAACGAGGCAGCCATTTCTCTGTAAGTTAGGTTTGGAAATGCAATTATTCAGGGAGGATTTGTGGAAAGTCTCACTGTCTGATGGCTTGGAATTCTGTGAACTGCATGTAAAACCAACAAGCTATTTGAGAGATCTGTATGAACAAGACACCACCATCAGCCTGGACTAAAAGGTACAGAAAAGGGAGAGATTGAAGGAGAAGTCACTTCAAGGGCAAACTATGGAAACTGAGGTCTGGATTGAAGACATCTTCTCAGGCCAAGAGTGGGACCCCACCCATGTGTGCAGAGGGGCTGAGCATTCCCTGGGACTTGTAGAGGGCAGGCCTTCTGCCCAGTTGCTCAGGAAGAATTCAGCTCAAATCTAGGAAGCCTGGTCCCAAACGCTGTGCTCTTAGCCAGAATGCAAAACAGACTCTATTACATTTTTATTGCAATGCATTCTAGTCATCCCTTTAGGTTACAATAACATTTGACCTCTGCATATTTTATATGTGAGTTCAATTTTGCAAAGTGCTTCAGAATCCCTTCAGGAAAAAAAAAGGATAAAGCTGACATGATACATGTTAGCCAGGGTTCTATTTTATCTTGTTTTTAGGCTTCTGAAGGGAAACATTTCTTTAAGAAGCTACTATTTTTTTTTTAAAGAATAATTTATAAGGCTTGTGCAGTATTATTGAACGGAATTCTACAAACTCTTCCCCTGAGCTCCTGTAGGGCAGGTGGTTTAAAGTTTCAACTGCTTTCATAAATACAGCTGCACCACCTGGTATCAGTTTTTGTCATCTCAAAAACGTATATCTTAAAAATTCTTTTTTTATAATGTATACTTGGATGTGGATGAGGATTGTGGCTCATAATACAAATACAAGAATATTCTTCTATGAACTAGAACAAATAGAAGTCATTATTACAAGGTGGCAAGAATATAGTTGTGCACGGGAAGAATACAATTAAGGTAACTTACAGGTTATAGTTAACTGCAATATTGTAATACTCTTGCATCAATGTCAAAGAAGGTACTATATCATTACTAACAGTCAATAATAGGGGGGTATGGGATTTGCTTCTTTTGGACTAGGAAAATGTTCAAAGGCTTCATGGGGTGATGACTGCACAACTCTGTGATGAAAATGAGAGCCACTGAGTGTACACTTTGGATAGAATATACACAGCAAGGGACCGTATAGCATCCAACCATGTGGCGGAAGATGGACTGTGGTTTACAGTACAAATATAAGAGTGTTCTCTCACAAACTATAGCAAATGTACAATACTAATGCATAGTGTTAATAATAGGGGTACATGGAAAAAATATACCAAGTGTACACTATGAACCAGAGTTACTGGTAATAGTCTGATCATGTTAATCTATAATTGGCTACAAATATTCCACAACAATGTAAGGTGTTGGTGGAGGGGCCATGTATGGGAATTCTTCACGTTATGCATGATTGTTTTGCAAGCACCCAACTTCTCTAATAAAAAAAACAAAAAAAAAAAGTAGTGTGTAGATACACAATTCAATCTCTATGAAGTACTCACATAGAGTCACTGCTATTTAATTTTATTCCTAAATGCCAACAGAGTCTTCTAAAAAATTATATGTTGTAGCTTGAAAAATAATTCCCAAGAAAATCCACAGAGACAGAAAGTAAGTTAGAGGTTATTAGGGGTTGGGAACAGAGAAAATGGGGAGTTGTTTTAATGGGTACAGAATTCTGTTTCAGGTAATGAAAAAGTTTCAGTAATGGACAGTGATGGTAGCACAACATTGTAAATGTAATCAATGCCACTAAATTATACACTTAAAAATGGTCACAATAGCAAAGAAAAAATTAATGAAAAAAACCCACCAAATCTAATAAGCATGCCAACCAGTGATATTCATTTAAGGTGGCACAGGCTACAAAACCGTCATCTTTAAAAATCATACAACTGAAATGTACCCCAAGGGCACTAATTCAATTTTATGGCTTATATTAATCATGGTATTAAAATCATCACAAACATACTTTTCAGGTAGTCTAAACAGTCGCCTAAAAAAGATATCAATATGCTGTTTCAGATTTATCCTTCTTATTTACATAATCCAAAGGAATTGTATCTTTTATTTTATCTTATTTTCCCCTCTAACCCTAACTAGATTCAATATTTTTTAGAACTGCTACAATCTCAAAAAGTATAGATTTTTGCTTATTTACCAAATTATCCATTTCTTTCCGTAGTTATTCATTTTATTCATTGTATTTAATTACTCATTTAAGTATGTAGCTTTTAAATGATATAGTTTAGTAATGAAGTGCTATATGTTATGTAGAGAATCACGCCAAAACCGTTCTATTCTAAAATGCTATTACTTTCCTCACTTTTATGCAAACCAAAAGGATAATTTCCAAGATAATATAGAAAAAACAGAATTAGGGCCAAAGTAAACAAACAGAGAAAAAATGTGCTTATATTAAACCCAAGCCTCCATTCTGCTATACCTCAACCTCTAATGAGGGGAGAAAAAATACAAAATTGTTTTTAACATAAAATTCATGGTACTAAAAAGGCTTTTGGAAGTAAAGGACAAAGCATGAATTATAATGTGACTTCTAATTTCTAAAATATTTACAGAGAGCTTAGTGCTTACATAATGGGGTATATGAAATGCTATGTTAAAAAATTAACACTTCTATTTAAAGGAATCATAATCTGAAAAAAATGTAACATGTAGCACGTTTCTAATTAAGATGAATTAAAAGCTTGCATTTATCTCTACTTCTTCCATAATTTCACTAAAAAGACAGAAAAACTACATCATAAGACATCCCCTGAAAAAGTCTCCCCTGAGAATCAACAAATAAAAGGACAAACCCCACATGACTAGAACTCTGGAGGAAGACAGAGACGGGTGAAGGACTCTATAAATGCTAAATAGAAGAAAAAGAAAAAGAATCTCCAAAATCAGATAGGAGATTCCCACCCCAGGCATGGGAATCTGGACCCTTCCTGCTCATTAAGTCACTATGCAGTTTAAGAGTCATGCAGATGCAGGACAGCCTGGGTCCCTCTCGCTGCAGATGCAGACTGCAGAGCCACTCACAGCAGCAAGTCTGAACGTCATGCATAGCCAGGCACAGAGACCCAAGTCTATAAGACGCAGGGCAGGACACAAGCTGCTAAGGAATGCTTCATACAAAAGGGCCCCCAGGGGGACAACCAGCAAGATGGCGGCAGAGTAAGGAGTTCCTAGAATCAATTCCTGCTACAGGGCAGTTAGTAATCACCCAGAGCTAACTAAAGCACTAGTTTGGAGGCTCCAGGAGATCAGAAGTACATCCTGTAACATCCTTGAAAAAATGGAAGGAGGAGGCTGCCCATCTGCAGAGAAGATTCAAGGTAGAGCCCTCCACACCAGGGGGGCCGGTGCCCATCCTCCACTGGAGGCACAAGCCGCCTCGGGAGCTATTCCACAGTTGGAATTGGAAGCTCCACTTCTCAAAAATGGGGGAGGAAGAGACAGTTGGACACCAAATTCAGCCACTGATTAGTAAATTCAGTAGGCTAAAGTATAATCCTAATAACAGCTAAAGTTTGAACCTGTCCAAGTCAGAAAGAGGCCAGTAGCCGCCATCTTAACTCTGCACCTGGCACGAGGGGAAGCGGGGCTGACTGAAAATCACAGTGCTGCTAGGAACCGGCTTCTTTCCATCTAGATCAGACTGCAGCTCTAGCATAAGCCCCAGGCCCACCTCAGGCAGGAAGGAAGCTGGAAGAAGCTGTGCCAGCCTCCCCGGGAAATAACAGGCCATAACATAGAAGCTGGTGATCATCCTACGTTGGCTGCACAAGCCACCCCAGGAGCTATTCTGTGGCAGGAACTGGAAGCTCCATTTCCCAAAAACAGGGGAGAATGAGACAGTTGGCCACCAATGTCAGCTAATGATTACTTAATTTGGCTGGCTAAAGTATAACCCTAAGAACAGCTAAAGTTTGCACCTGTCCAAGTCGGAAAGAGGCCCATAGCTGCCATTTGGCTCCCTCCCACCCCTCCCCCCCCAGCATGAGGGGAAGGTGGGCTGACTTAAAATCACAGTGACGGTAGAGACCGGTTTCTTTCACCCAGATAGGCCTGCAGCCCTAGCCTACGCGTCAGCCCAACGTCTAGTATGGGGGGGAAGATGGCAGGTCTTGCACCAGCCTTTCCAAGTAACTGCAGGTACATTTAGCTGGCAAAGACTGAATAATCAGAAGTCTACCAGGGCAACTGCGGTCATCTTGAACCTGCACTGCATAGACTGCTGCCCACACCTGCTGCTCTAGCCCCACCCCAGGCAGGGGAGAAGGGGGTGCTGGGAATCTCCATCAGTCTCTCTGGGCAACTACAGTCTGGGTCTGCATGAGTTGGATTATTCCACCCAGCTGTGGCTCTGTCCCTACCCCTGGCAAAGGAGAAAGTTCAGAGAAGCTTCACTGGTCCTTGGAGCACTGAGGGCAGCTTCAGCATCCATAGCTCATAGCACCAACTATATCCTTGGCTCCTACTACACAACCAGCAAGGGAGAGAAGGCAAAAAGCCCTAAAAAAAAAAAAGAGAGAAAAACTGCACCCAGTATAAATACTCTAGTAAGCCAGTTGCCAAGACACCAACAAAAAATTACAAACCACACCAAGAAACAGGAAGATATGGCCCAGTTAAAGGAACAAGATAAGCCTCCAGATGACATAAAGGAGTTGAGACAACTCATCATAGATGTTCAAACAAATCTCCTTAATAAATTCAATGAGATGGCTAAAGAAATCAAAGATATTAAAAGACATTAGATGAGCAAAAAGAAAAATTTGAAAGCATACATAGCTCTTATAGGAATGAAAGGTGCAATAAATGGAATTAAATATACGCTGGAATCATATAATAGCAGATTTGAAGAGGCAGAAGAAAGGACTGGTGAGCTGGAAGAAATGGCCTCTGAAAGTGAACATACAAAAGGTCAGATGAAGAAAAGATTGGAAAAACTTGAACAAGGTCTCAGGGAACTAAACGACAGCAAGAGATGTGCAAACATACATGCCATGAGTGTCCCAGAAGGAGAAGAGAAGGGAAAATGGGCAGAAGGAATATTTGAAGAAATAATGGTAGAAAATTTCCCAACCCTATTGAAGGACATAGATAACCATGTCCAAGAATCACAATGTACACCCATGTGAAAAAAATCTGAATAGACCAACTCCAAGACACAAACTAATCATAATCTCAAATGCCAAAGACAAAGAGAGAATTCTGAGAGCAGCAAGAGAAAAGCAATGCATAACAGATAAGGGACACCCAATAAGATTAAGTGCTGATTTCTCACCAGAAACCATGGAGGCTAAAACACAGTGGTATGATATATATAAGATACTGCAAGAGGAAAACTTCAGGCCAAAGATGTTATATCCGGCAAGACTGTCTTTCAAAATTGAGAGTGATTTTAGAATATTCACAGATAAACAGAAAATGAGAGCATTTGTAACCAAGAGACCAACTTTACAGGAAATACTAAAGGGTGTGCTACAGCCTGAGAAGAAAAGACAGGAGAGAGTGGCCTGGAAGAGAGTCTAGAAATGAAGATTACATCAATAAAAGTAACTAGGTGTCAAAAGGGTGGTGAAAATAAAATATGACAGACAAAACCCAAATATTTAGGAATAAACTTAAGCAACAATGTTAAGCTCTTGTATTCAGAAAACTACAACTTATTGTTAAAAGAAATTTTTAAAAATCCCAAATATTTGTAAAAACATTCTATGCTCACGGATTGGTAGACTAAATAGCATTAAGATGTCAATTCTACTCAAATTGATATAGAGATACAATGCAATCTCGATAAAAATTCAACCAGCATTTTTTAAATAAATGGCAAACATTATTATCAAATTTATTTGGAAGGGAAAGGGGTCCTGAATAGCCAGAAACATATTAAAAAGGAAAAGCAAAGTTGGAAGACTCACAGTTCTGGACTTTTAATCATATTACCTAGTTACAGTGGTAAAAACAGCATGGTACTGGCATAAAGACAGACACACAGACCAATAGAACCGAACTGATGGCTCAGAAACAGATCCTCACATCTATGGTCAAGTGATTTTTGACTAGCCTGTCAAACCCACCCAGCTCGGGCAGAACAGTCCATTCAACAAATGGTGCTAAGAAAACTGGATATCCATAGCAAAAGAAGGAAAGATGACCCCTATCTCACACTTTATACAAAAATTAACTCAAAATGAATCAAACATCTAAATATGAAAGCAAGAACCATAAAGCTTCTAGAAGAAAATGTAAGAAAATATCTTCACAACCTGGTGGTAGGTGGTGGATTCTTCAAGGAGATAAGAGGAGGATTGAGACGGACTACTGATGTTTAATGTATGCAGAAGTTTTAATTAGGTTTACTGTAAAAGTGTGGAAATTTACAGAGTTGACGTTAACACATTATAGTGAGTAACAGCTGGTTTATAAATGGGGATGTGGCTGAAAATGGTAGTCTAGGGATGTAAATGCCAATTGACAGAGAGCTAGAAAATAAGCTAGGGACTGAATTGCACAGTAAACCCAGAGGTGGATGAGAATTGTGATTGATGGTACAGATGCAAGAGTGTCCTTTGTGAGCTAAAGCAGATGTACATCACTATTGCGGGGTGGTGGGAATATGGAGAAGCATGGGAAAAATACAACTGGAATGACCTATGGACTGTGGTTAACAATAATAATGTAATATTCTTGCATCTATGCCAAAGATTACTGTGTTGATAATGGGGGTGTATGGAAAATGTGTGCCAAATGTACGCTGTGGACCTGGTAATAATCGGATATTATCTCAAAATCTGTAACAAAAGTTCCACCACGATGTTGTGTGTTGATACAGGGGTGTTGTTTGTGAATTCTACACATGTGCATAATTGTTTTGTAAGTTTACAATTTCTGTCATAAAAATATATTTAAAAGTAATAATAGGGTGGTTGGGGGAAAAATACACCAAATATACGATTAGGACCATAATTAGCAGTGAGAGTTTGGGAATATTCTTTCATAACTTGTAACAAATGTCTCACGACAATGCAAGGTGTTGGTGGAGGGTTGATGTATGGGTCCCCTGTATGATGTTATGAATGTTTGCTTTGTAAGTTCACAACTTTTACTATACACTTATTGTTTATGCATGTTCATGTATAAATGTTATAAAAATAATAATGATAATAATAGGATCGGTTGGGGAAAAAACTTTGGTTAGTAGTAATATTTTGAGGATGGTCTTTAAACATTAGTTAAAAATGTTTAACAACAACGCAAGGTATTGGTGGTAGGGTGAGATATGAAAGCCCTGTATGATGTTATATATGTTTGTTTTATAAGTTCACAATTATTGCTATACGCTCATTGTTTATGTATTTTCATGTATGAGTGGTATACTTCAATAAATTTTACAAAAAGGGCCCTCAGGGAATAAAAAACAAAAACAAGGAGAGACCATGGCAGAACTGTTGGCAAGAGATACACACACTCAATCCAGTCTCCGTTCACTGTACTACCTAAACGTAAAACAGGCCTTTCTGGATTGACCCAATCTGGGTCCACAAGGAATGATACTAAAGGGGAAGACACGAAAGGCATAAAAGCCTCACAGGGAAAAAAAATGGGGGACTAGGGAACTGAGCTGCTATAACACAGGGCAGGTCCTAGACTGAAAAAATGTAAGGAAAAAGTGCCACTGAATGAGGGAGAGAATTTAAACAAATCAAAGAAGCTGGGGAGAAAATTCTGCACAAAAACAGAACAGATAAAAATTTCTCAAAAAGCAACAGAGAAAAGAAACTTTCTCTTGGAGGTAAAATAAATGCACAAACAGTACAATTACAAAATTTATATCACATATCCATAACATAAGAAGAAGAGCTATGAAAATCAAAACAGTTAGACACAAGCTACTCTAAAGTTCCAGAATAAGTTGGACCAAGTATCTAAGAAGATTATTAACACAAAGCCAATCAAAAATAAAATCCTAGAAAAGAGGGAGAAACTAACTGTAGCCGTTTGATGTAATTATGAATTCCAAAAAACGATATTGAATCATGCTTATAAACTGATCTGTTAATCTGGGCATGATTAAGTTATGATTAGGGCGCTGACTGGGGCACTGGTCAGCAGGGTGTAGCCCCATCCCTTGGTGGGTAGAGGAATCGAATATAAAAGGCAAGGCAAAGGACAGAGGGAGCAGTTTTTGAGAAGCAGTTCCGATGTTGGAGAGAATGCCCCAGGAGAAGAGAAGTGAGCCGTTCGCCTGATAATCTACAGCTGACCTTGTGGAGGAAGCGGAGGAGCTAAGCCTGGAGAGAAACTCAAAAAGCCTGAAACCTGGCAAACGCCTGCAGCTGTCTTGCTCAACACATGGCAATGGACTTTGGTGAGGGAAGAAACTTATGCTTCGTGGCCTGGTAACTGTAAGCTTCTACCCCAAATAAATACCCTTTCTAAAGACCAACCAACTTTTGGTATTTTGCAAAGGCACCCCTCTGGCTGAATAATACACTAACCTTGACAGTTAACTCATCAAAATAATCAGAAGCCTAGACATCAGAAAAAAATTATATGCCATACTAAGGAACCAGATCATATGGCTTAGTCAATGGAACACATTAAAACTTCAGAGGAGTCATAGAATTTGGAATAACTAATCAAAGTTCAAACAAATATCCTAAATCAAGTGAAGGAGAAAAAGGAAAATAAGGATAGAGAGATAAAGGATATTAAGAAGAATATGTGAGTATAAAGAAGTGTTTGAAAGTTTAAAAAGAAACATAACAGAAATAAAGGGGATAAAAGACACAATAATGAAGATTAAAAATACACTAGAGGCATACAGTAGATTTGAACAGGCAAAAGAAAGAATCAGCAAAATAGAAGAAAGAGAAAAGAAGAAAAAAATGAACAGTGTCTCTTAGGTATTTGAGTGACAGCATGAAGTGTCTAAATATATAAAGCATGGTATAACAGACAAGAGAAGGGAAAGGGGGCAGAAAGAATATTGGAGGAAATAATGGCTGAAAATTTCCCAACTATTATAAAAGATATAAATATACAGGTCCAAGAAGGGCAACACCTCAAAACAGAATAAATCTGAATAGACCTACTATGAAACACATACTAACCAGAATGTCATATGCCAAAGATAAAGAATTCTGAAAGCAACAAGAAAAAAGTGATTCATCACATACAAGGCATCCTCAAAAAGACTAAGTACCAATTTATCATTAGAAACCATGGAGATGAGAAGGAAGTGGTGTGCTATATTTTAGGTAGTGAAAGATTAAAACTGCCAACAAAAACTCTTTATCTGGAAAAACTGTCCTTCAAAAATGAGGGAGAGTTTAAAATATTCACAGATAAACAGAAACTGAGAGAGTTCAACCAAAAAAAACCTGCCTTACAAGAATTACTAAAGGTTGTTCTACAGGTTGAAAGGAAAAGACAGGAAAGAGTGGCTTGGAATACTGTGAAGAAATGAAGACTGTCTGCAAACATAACTGAAAGGATAAATGCAAAACACAGTAGTACTGTATCTTCAATATATAACCTTACTTTTTAATTTCTGTAAGAGTCAGAATACAATTGAAAAAGATAAAGGCATATTTCCTGATAATGGATGTACAAAATATAAAGAGGTAACATGGGACAAAAACAATATTAAGAGGGGAAACAGACGAATATAGGAGCAGAGAACGAGTATGCTATTGAAGATAAGTTAATATATTTTAAATTAGTAGCTTACAGATGTCGATTGTATAATAAAAACCCAGGGCAACCACAAAGAAAGTAGTTTAAAAATATACAGAAACAGAAATAAGAAAGGGATGAGTCATGGTTAGTAGCAATGATTCAATATGTGTTCATCAATTGTAACAAATATACCACATTAATGAAAGATGTTACTGGAGGAAAGTGTGGGAGGAAAAGGAGGTGGGTGATATGGGAATCCCCTGTATTTTTGATATTTAGATTATATTTATGTAATCTAAAGCTTCTTAAAAGAAGAAAGGGATAATCATATATATCACAAAAGAAAAGGAGGTTACCTTAAAGGAAAAGAGAAACAAAACAAATATATGACATATAAGAACCAAAGGACAAAATGTCTGAACTAAGTACTGCTTTACAGTAATAACACTGAATGTTAATGGATTTAACTTGCCAATCAATGACACAGATTGACAGAAAGGAGAAAAAAGCTTGATCCAGCTATATGTTGTTTACAAGAGACTCACCTTAGACCCAAAGGCACAAATAGATAGAAAGTAAAAGGGTGGAAAAAGATATTCCATGAAAATAGTAACCAAAAAAGAGCTGGGGTAGCTATACTAATATCAGACAAAACAGACCTTAAGTCAAAAGCTGTTACAGGAAACAAAGGACACTATATATTAATAAAAGGGTCAATCCACCAAGAAAATATAACAATCATAAATATTTATGTACCTACCTATGGTACCCCAAAGTACATGAAGCATACACTGGCAAAACTGAAGGGAGAAATAGACACTTACACAATAATAGCTGCAAACTTCAATAAACCACTCTCATCAATAGGTAAAATTTCTAGACAGAAGATCAATAAGGAAACAGAGTACTTGAATAGTATAATAAATAAACTAGCCTAATCCTGGGGAATGGAGAGAGCCTGCAGCTGCAGGCAGGATAATCTCATCCATCGTATCCACGGGATATAAGCTCCCTCTCACTTGGTGGTGGAGGGGACATCACCATCCCAGACTCCTTGGGATTGGGGGAAGAACTATGGACTAGAATGGACTTGTTGGTGTCCTGCTATAGACTTGTGATACATGCAATGGAAGAAATTGCAAAATTATGTG
>PVKH010024224.1:0-13677 GCA_004027955.1 Chaetophractus vellerosus
CTCCAAGGAGTGAGATTAGAGCCAAATAGTCCAAATTTATTTTAACATTTAACCTCTAATAATTGCTATGGATGACAGAAAAACAATGCATCAAGGCCTTTCCTAAAAACAATATCCAGCTCTCATTTTAGTTTTAAGTCTTGCTTTGAATCAGAAATCCTAATGTAAACCAGTAAACTCAACCAACTCTTTAGGATTTAAGAACAATCCTTGGTCTCAACTCACGCACCCACTAAGTGGTCCACTCTGATTCCTTTTGCCCTCTGAATATATGCCTGTCTTCTGCCTCAGTTCTAAATCTTACCACTAACAGTCATCTTTCACACAGACACATTAGAGGAAACTCTAGAAGAAAGGCTTCTGTGCCATAGAGTAGATAACAAACAGGTTTATGTCCTATAATGTTTCTCTCCTGCTTAGACTTCTGAATACGGTAGCAACCAGTAGATGTATCCACATACCCATCATTTACACAGAGGTGACAGTATCAGTGGGTTCTGGAGTCTCCTTAGAATAAAGAATGATGTTTCCGGCACATCCATAACCAAACACACTGCTAGTCAAACTGTCATCTTAATGCTCTGCTTCTATATTAGTGTTCCCAAAATACTCACAATTTTATCATATTGAGATTTAGCCTATAATTACTGGCCTTTAAAAAAAAAACAACAGTTCTTAATCTCTATTTACAGAAGAACTAAAGCCTAAAGGTTAGAAAGGTCACTATGTGGACGTGTCCTAAAGGTGACCTTTCCTGTGGGAAGAACTGGGCAGAGTAGAGAGAGTTGCTCAGTCTAGAGCTTCTCAATGATATATTCTACGTTGCCAATTCAAAGATTAAACTGCACTTGAATGACCCAGTTGCTAACACTTGTCCTGCTCTAGCTAGTCAAGCTAATTCCCTCCTTTTAGTCTTTCCCTGGCTCCCTACTGCCTATAGCAGAGATTTCTCAGGAGGAAAAGGATATCTACTAGAATGGAAATTAAGGGTGGAATACAGGTTTTAAAGGACTATTCAAATACCTATTGTTTCATAATATAAACTCTAGAAAGTCAGATTCTGTGGCATCTTCTTGGCTGGTGGAAATAGGCGATAAGAACAAGAAAACATATTGAAGACATGCTTTCTAAAAGATTAAGAACAATGACCTAAAATCCTATTTTCCTGACAAGGCATTCCAAAACCTTCACAATCTGAACCCCACCTTCTCCGCCACTCTGCTAGAGTCAGGTGTTCAGGTCCAAATTTGGTTCAAACTTCACCTCTACCAATCACTAGTTTTGCAACCTTAAGCAAGTAGCAAATAATTTTAACCTCTCTGAAATTCAATTTCCTTATCTGTAAAATAACTTTTTCACATGGCCCACAAGGTTGCTGACAAAATTAAAGAAGTTAATGTATAAGACAGCACCTGGCACATGGCAGTCAGTCCAAAAATACTGAATGAACAAATCACACCATTTGAGCACTTACTTGTACCAGGCACTAGGTTGAGGCTTTCAACACATTATCTTAATTTATCTTCACAAAAACTCTATCAGGGAGGAACCACTATCCCCATTCCACATATGAGTGATTGAACAGGTTTTATGTCTATATATTCCTCCCTGAATCTTCATCACTGAGTACAGTACATGGTACGTAATGGCTTCTCAATCAATGGTGAGCAGTGGGCCTGACAGTGAATGATGTTTGATTAACTCTACTCTCTGGAATAAAGAGGGGAAAGTAAAGTAAGAAAGAGCCAGGAAGTAATTCAAGAACCATAAACAGGAATAACTGATAATTTTTAATAAATTCTTGAGCCTTGGTAATCTCATGTTTTCCCCTCACGAGATACTTCTCAACTGGGGGTGATTTTGTTCCTCAGTGTACACTTGGCAATTTCTGGAAACAATTTTGCCTGTCACACCTGAGAGGAGAGAGTGCTGTAGGATCCTAGTGAGTAGAGGCCAGGGCTGCTGTTAACCAATACACAGCACAGTGCCCCACAACAAATTATTATCTAGTCCAAAATGTCAATAGTGCAGAGGTTAAGAAACCCTGCCCTAGGGAGCAGATTTGGCTCAAACAGTTGAGCTACTGCCTCCCACATGGGAGGTCCCAGGTTTGGTTTCCAGTGCCTCCTGAAAAAAAACAAAAACAACAAGCAAAACAAACGAAAAATCCAACTCAGGGAAGCAGATATGACTTAGTGGTTGAATGCTGGCTTCCCACATACGAGGTCCTAGCATCTCAAAAAACAAAAAACAAAAAACAAAAAACCATACCTGTGTGATGCAATATAAGCAAAGGGTCCAATGCACAAGCAAAGAAGAGGGACGATGGGGAAATGGTGTACTACTCTGCAGCTAATCTTCAATAGACAAAAAATCCCAAAAGGCAATGGCTGCTAAAAAAAAAAATCAGGCAAAACCCTGGAAACTTGAAAAAATAGAAAAGCCAATCAGCTGGATGCTACTATGGGTACTGATGAAAATGTTGATCTAGCACTGGTGCAGAAAGCCATTTTTTAAAGTATGGCTGAGAGCAAGCTAACTTAACAGTAGTAACAGTGCTTACTATTTGTGTGACACTGTTATAAGCATTTCCATGTATCAACTCATTTTATCTTCCCAACAACCATATAAAGTAGGTACTTTTATAATCCTGATTTTACAGGTGAAGAGATTGAGGCATAGTGAGATTAAGTGACTTGCCAAAGTCACATGTCTAAATATGCGATAGAGGAGGATTCAAACCCTGGCAGTCCACCCTCTAACCACTAGCCTAGGTTGCCTCTCTTCTAGTGACAGAGATTTCAGAACTCACATTTTGTACAGTACCAAGGAGGACACTCTTCATTACTCAGCTGAATTCTGCCTTTTGCCACTTGGCACTGCTGTTCACCCTTTTCTACCCAAAATGCCCTTCATATATTCCAAGACAGCTATATGTTCTCTAATGAATCTCCTCTCAAGTCAAACAATGCTATTTTCTTCAACTATTCCTCACAGGCCTTTCACTATTCTTGCAACCTTTCATTGAATATTTCAAAATTTGACAACATACCTCTTATAACGTGGAGTGACTAACCACAATAGAATGGATATAATCCCAGCAACACAACATACTATCTCAGCAGTACATAATATAAACTCTAAATTGGCGAAATGCAATCCCACCCTTGGGAGTCCAATCAGGGTAAAATGATTTACTATTTCTTAATATTCATAGCAAAAAAACATTATTTCTGGCTATAAAAGCCACTACATCCTAAGCAATGAGAATTAAAGGAAACACTATTATTTTTAAAGTTCCCTTGGAGGACAGGGAATGACAAATTCTTACAATCACTAGCCATGTTGTACTTGATAAACAGAAAATAAAAAATTAAATGTTAGAATAACTGAAACCAAGTAGAAACTTTCCTGTCAACACTCAACTACAAAAATATACTGTTCCCCTCATCCCAATCAATATTTAAATGGAAAAGTTATTTTATACAAAAAAAGGAGATCTAGACCCTTGCTTTTCAGTCCTATTAGCCCCTTCATATTGTCATTTCCTATCCCTTATGCTTGAAAATACAAGAAATAAATTATATAGTTAATCTCAACAAAGTCAGTTATGAGGCTCTCAGCCAATGCCTACTACAAACAATTTCTCAGTATGATAGGTATCGTTATTACAAACATACAATCCAATTTTCTCTGAGAAAATGGCATGGTTGAGAGTCTGCCTTTCATTCCTAGAATTTACTCAGCTAGATTTTTTCTTTCAGGAGGTACCAGGGACTAAACCCGGGACCTTCTACATGGGAAGCAGGTATTCAACCACTTGAGCTACATCAGCTCCCCTCAACTAGATTCTTGATGAGGAGATTAAACACCAGGAGATGCCCTGGAAGAAACTGAAGGAGCAGAGTAAAGAGAGAGAATATACTTTACGTAGTCTTTTTTTAGCATTTCTTCTCTAACTTTAACTGGCTTGCTGGCATGAAAATAAGATTGGTTTCCCAACCAGTGTTTTATAGGGCATTAAAATGTTGTCTGAACTTATTATTTTTCAACCCAAAGGACTCTCCAAAGAGATACTCTAATGGTTTAAATTTGTCTATAGGTATCATTTACTTTGGTTTATTAGTAATTATGCCTGTTTTGTCTTCAGGGGCTGAAATTGGTACCAGAGAGTGGGCTTGTGCTTTTGCAATTACCAAAATGCTGGAATTGTTTTATAAATGGGTAAGTGGCATTTTTTGAGAGAATTGTGAGATTTTGATAGAAAAGGCCTAGAGTGTTTTGAAGAGACTTTTTATGATGCCTTAGAAGTAAATGATGAAACTATTATTGGAAACTGGAGGAAAGGTGATCCGTGTTTTGAAGTTACAGAGAACTTAGCAAGATTGACTCTTGATGTTATATGAAAGGCATAATTTGAAAATGGTGAGCCTGAGCATTTAGCTGAAGAACTTTCCAAAGTAGACTCGGAGAATGCAGCTTGGCTTCTCCTTGCAGCTTATAGCAAAATGCAAGATGTGCGAAAAGTGAGATTTCAAAGGAAGGCCCCTTTATAAGTCTCAGAGAACTTAGCAAGATTAACTCCTGATGTTTTATGGAAGGCAATATTTGAAAATGGTGAATCTGGGCACTTAGCTGAAGAACTTTCCAAAGTAAACTTAGAAAAAGTGGCTTGGCTTCTCCTTGCAGCTTATAGCAAAATGCTAGATGAGAGAGATAAGCTGAGGACTGAACTGTTGGGCACAAAGAAACCAGAAACTGATTCCACAAATTCCAAGCCTCTGGAAATCAAGCCCCCAGACAATAGTGCCCCATTTGAGAAGTTAACTAAACTTGGAACTTGTAAATCAGGATTGAAGATGCAGTTATCTAGATAAGACTTGTGGAAAGTCTTATTGTTTGATGGCTTGGATCCCTGCTTACTGCATGTTAAACCAACAAACTTTTTGAGAGAGCTGTATGAACAAAATCGCTGTCAGCCTGGAATGGAAGGGACAGATTGAAGGGGGAAATGACTTCAAGAGGAAAACCATGGAATCTGAGCTCTGGAATTAAGACATCACCGTGGGCCAAGAGAGGAACCCTACCCATGTGCATAGAGAGGGTGAGTTTGTCCCAGTAGTTGAAGAAGCTGGATGTTCCTGCCTGATGTTCAGGAAGAGTTTTGCCACCCCAGGATACAGAGAGGGTGGAGCACATTCCCCAAGGATTAGGGAGGTTAAGGTCACCACCCCAGAGGTCTGAGAGAGGTGGGCCTGTCCCCCATGGATTAGGGAAGGCCAGGTCACCAACTCATTTCTCTGAGAGGATTGGGCCTTGTCTGCCAAATGTTAGGGAGGATGTTGTCTTCACTTCACTGTATTAGGGGAATTAAGACTCTACCCTAAAGATTGGGTAAAGTGTGGCAATCACCCCAACACTCTTGGAGGTCTGGAGCTCAGTCGCCACCCAGATGTTTGATGAGGATGGAACCAAGAAAATGGCTGTTGAGAAAGCCTGTAGAAAGGGTGGGTCCTCATGATGCCCCAGGAAGAAGAAACCATCATCTTAAGAACGACTCTCAGACTTTGAAATCAAATGGAGTATGGCCCTGTAGGCTTACTGAACTGTAGAGGACCCATGACTCATGTTTCCCTCCCAATTTCTCCTTATGGTAAGCAAATGTTTATCCTTTGTCCGTTTGTATATTGGAAGCAGATAAATGGTTTTGTAAGTTTCAGAGGTCTACAGCCAGATGGGACTTTGCTCCAAGACAAACTACATTTCTTTAAGCTGATTGTGATATGAGATTTTGTACTTAGCATTATTAGTGATATAAAGTTTTTTGAATATTGTAATGTCTTTTAGGAATTCAAGAGGGTGGAGTGTAGCAGTTTGATATTGTTTATGAATTCCAAAAATAGATACTAGATTATGTTTGTAAACTGGTCTGTTCCTCTGGGCATATTATGTTGTACTGGATTCAGAGATTTCACTCTTACTTGATTAAATTGTGATTAAGGCTTTGATTGGGCCACATCAGTAGGATTCATAGAGGAAACTGCATGGCAGAGAAGTTAGCTGGAATTTTGATCCTGGAGCCTGGGAAGTAAGCACACAGAGAAGCAGATGTGTGAGGAAAGAGAGAAGGCTCCAAAAGACATGGCAGAGGCCCCGGGAAAGAGAAACGAGACATTTTCCTGACAATTTACAGCTGGCCTTGTGGGGAGAACAGAGCAGCTGAGCCCGGAGAGAAATGGCCCAGTAGAGAGATAAGACTTGTCCCAGCCTGTGGCTGAGACTGGAAGAAGATGGGACCACAGAGAACTGGGAGGAGGAAGAATGAAGCCTCGCAGACATAGCCTGCCATCTTGCGTCAACACATGGCAATAGATTCTGGGTGAGAAAGTACCTCTTATGGTACTTTTGAGTTGGACTCTTTAGGGCCTTGTGATTGTAAGCTTCTATTTTATAAATACCCTTTATAAAAACCAACTGATTTCTGGTATTTTGTATCAGCACCCCTTTGGCTGACTAATACAAGGAGGAAACAGAAAATAAGAGAAATAAGTAAAATTACCAATAAATGTATTCATTTCATCTCATTTCAAAAGTAAAGCAACAGTGTTCTATTAATGATGTTTCTGTACCTCAGAAATATGAACATTTAGTCTTAGACTATTCTTGATCAATTTCCACAGGGAAGAGTAAATAACTTTCTAGAAAGTCTTTAAATAAGATATAAGTAATAAATTTTTTTTATTTAAAGATTTATTTTTTATGTATTACATATCCCCCCTTTCTGCTTGTTTTTGCTGTGTTCATTTTTGCATTCTTCTGTATCTGCTTGTCTCTCTCCGCTGCGGCGACCCGCCTAATCAGCTCACCGCGCAGCGGCCTGCCTGCCCATGGCGGCTTGCCCTGCCCGCAGGGGCTTGCCCTCCTGCGGCGGCTTGCCTTCTCAAGGTGGTCTGCCCACTCGAGGAGGCCCTGGGAACCAAACCTGGGGCCTCCTATGTGGTAAACTGGCGCCCTACCAATTGGGCTACAGCCGGCCCCGAGTAATAAAATTTTAATATTCTAAAATCAAGCCCCTTATTTACAGAAAAGGAGCAGACTCATGAAACACATTATCATAATTTAAGAATCTGTAGAGAAACCTCTCAGCAAAGAATCTGGGACAGAGAAGTATAGAACCCTACTTATCTGATATCATTGTGTCCCAGGTAATGAAAAAATAGTGTATACCACAACTTTATTTCACTTTTTGTAAATCACAGGTCATAATCTCTTAAAATAAGATTCTGAACTCAGTATTTGCTTATTTTAAGCTTAATAAATATTTACTGAGCCTACATTTAAAATCTTTCTATCACCAAGATCTAGACTTGATCTTAATATAAAGAGCCCAATCTCCTTAGGATAGCATACAGAGGCCTTTCATTATCTCACAGCAATCTACATTTCCCACCTCCTCTCTGGCCACACCTCCTGGCCTTCTAAACCCTCCATGTTCTTTTAGACCTCTGCATGTTTTCCACATTATGTTACCTGTGCCTGAAGAGCCCTCATTCATCATCCCTCCAGATCTAAAAACACCTGACTTGTCTATAAGCAGTAAGGACCTCTGCCTGTGGGCTCACATAGCATTCTGGACTTTTGTTTATTCATTCAAAAATATTACTGAGTAGCTATCATGTGCCAAGAACTGCTCTAGGCACTGTTGGTCAGCACGGAACATAAAAGACCAAAATGGCTGCCCTCTTGAGATCCATTTCTAATGAGTGAAACAGACCATATATACAAGTAAACAGGTAAATATAGAGTATATTAGAAGATAATAAGCACTAGGGAGAAAAAAATAAAAGCTACGGAGTCTAAGGGGCAGGGGTGGTGGCACAATTTTAAACAGGGTGGTCAGGAAGGCCTCATTAGAAGATGGCATTCAAGCAAAGACTTAAAGGCAGCAAGGAAGTGAGTCATGCATATATCTGGAAAAATTTTCCAGAAAGAAAGAATAGCAGATATAATGGTTCCGTGGTAGAAGTATGCTTGGTATATCTGAGAAACAGCAAGGAATGAAACGAGGGAGGCTGGAATAAGAGAGGGCAGACAGGAGTAGTAGAAGACAAGTGCAGAGAAGTAGTGGGGTCAGATCATGTAGGAGTTTATATCCCATCAGAATGACGTCAGCTTTAATTGAGGGAGCTGTGAAAGTTCTGGAGGGTTTTTATCAAAAAGGTGACATGATCTGACTTAAAGATTTTTAACATTATCATTCTGGTCACTGTATTGAGAACAGACTGACTGAAGGCAGAAGCAGGAAACTAGTTAGGGAGCTATTTCAGTAACACTAGCAAGAAGTGATAGTAGCTTGAGTTGGTAGCAAGAAATAGTTGGTTTCTAGATATGTTTTGGGAATGGAGACAATAGAATTTGCTGACAGGGTTAATGTACAGAATTAGGGAAAAGAGAATAACCAATGTTTTTGGAATAAATTAACTGAAAGGATGGAACTGTCATAACTAAAGGTGGAAAAGGTTTGTAGGGAGGTTATATTAACTTTGACAGACTATGAGACATGTAAGTTGAGTTGCAAGAAGACTGTTGAATATATGATTATGGAATTTGGGGTCATCAGAGAATAAACAGTATTTATTTAATACTATTTAATGAGACTGGGTGATACAAGGGAATGGAGGTAGATAGAGGAGAAAAGGGATTTCAAGGATTAAATCCTAATGCATTTAATATTAAGAGGCTAAGGAAATGAGGAGGAACCAGAACAGGAGATTGAGTACTCTGCAGCAAGACAGAGGGAAGAAAAACTAGGTAAGTGTCCTCTTAAAGTACAGAATGTATTTCAGGGAGAAGGGAGTGACCAACCTTGTCAAATACTGCTCAAAGGTAAAGTAAGCTGAACCTCTGGGGAAGATAGAGGATTAGAGAGACATAGGACTCACTTCTCTCCCAGAAAAATAGCTAGAGGATATGCAGAAACAACCTGGGGGAAAAAAAACGTTCTAGGGCTTGGGACACCAGGAGAAGGATGGACACTGCCCAGAAGAGAGAGGCAAAGAAAAAAAGAATCTCAATGGGAAACCTCTGAGTAAAAACAGAAGTTGCAGCTTCTGGCACCCATGCTCCTACCTGTGAAGCAGGAAGCTTTGAGCCCTCTGGTCTCTGGCTAGCAGCTAGGGACAGAAAGGGTCACAGGGTCCACTTCCCCAGGAAAGGAGAGAAGAATGCAGCCTCAGGCTGATTTGGCTTTTGGCAACCAATTTGGTCTGCTGTAAGCTTGGAGCCCTTCCAGGCTGGGTGGGCCACACCATTTATTACCCTGGGAGCCAGCAGGGGACTAACGATATCTAACCCTCTCAAATACCCTCTCTACTAACCAGGACTGGTTTGTTGAGGACACAGAGGGGAGTGGAATTATTTCCTACCCAGGAAAAGGGAGGGAGCTGCCAGGAAAAGGAAGAGAACATCTTCTGAGAAAGTTTGATTTGTGAGGCTCTGAATAGCCTTGAGGCAGGATCCTTTGTCACAGTTTTCTGGTGGGGGTTATAGCAAACACGTTCCCACCAGGCTTTGAGCTGAAAGGTCTGCCAAAAAGTGCCATCTGCTAGCAGACCAAGGAAATGCATACAAGGAAAATATAAATAAATAAAAGAGGCTTTTGGGGGGCCTTTACAAGCTCCCTCCCCAAGGCCCTTGGAAGAGGGTCTGCAACCCATTACTGGGTCCATGGTCCAGATCTGAGCAACTAAAAAAGGGACAATCCTTAAGAACTAGAACAGGCTGAACCAAGAATTAAAGAACAGCAGTAACACACAGCCTTCCACCACTAAATCTCTGTGAAGGAGAGAGAAATTGAGCATCAGAGTAAATTCAGCATCATAATCAGATGCCTAGACATCAGCAAAACACTACAAGCCACACTAATAAAAAAGATGATATGGCTAAAGCAAAGGAATATATCAAAAACCCATATGAGACACAGGATTTGAGATATCTAATCAACGAGGTTCATACAAATCTCCCAAATCAAATCAATGAGTTGGAAGACAGTATGGCTAAAGACATAAAGGACATCAAGAAGACACTGGGCAAGCACAAAGAAGAATTTGAAAACCTGAATAGAAAAATACTGAGCTTATGGAATGAAAGACACAATAGGTGAGGTTAAAAACACATTAGAAGCGTACAACAGGAGAATCAAAATCATAGAAGAAAGAATAAGTGATGTTGAAGATAGAACAGCTGAAATTGAAGATGGAGAAGAACAAAGAAAAAAGAATGGAAAAAAAATGAGCAAGGGCTCAGGGAGCTGAATGATAACATGAAGCACAATAACATATGTGGAATGGGAGTTCCAAAAGGAGAAGAGAAGGGAAAAGGGGCAGAAAGAGTATTTGAAGAAATAAAGGCTGAAAATTTCCCAACTCTCATCAAAGAAATTAATTTACATGTCCAAGAAGTACAGCATACCCCAATAAGAATAAATCCAAATAGACCTACTCCAAGACTACTAAGAATGTCAAATAACAGAGATAAAGAGAAAATTCTGAGAGCAGCAAGGGAGAAGCAAACCATCACATACAAGGGATGTCCAGTAAGACTTAGTGTGGATTTCTTATCAGAAACCATGGAGGCGAGAAGACAGTGGTATGATATAATTAGGATACTGAATGAGAAAAATTGCCAGCCATGAATTCTTTATCCGGCAAAAACATCCTTCAAATATGACAGTGAGTTTAAAATAGTCACAAATAAACAGTAAATAAGAGAGTTTGTAAAAAGACTCCAACTTTACAACTAAAGGGAGCCCTACAGCCCAAAAAGAAAAGGCAGGCCAGAGAGGCTTGGAGGAAAGTGTAGAAGGGAAGACTATCAGAAAAAATAACCAAAAGGGTAAAATGACAGATAAAAATAAGATATGACATATGAAAGCCAAAGAATAAAATAATGGAAATAAATAATACATTTACAGTAATATCACTGAATGTGAATGGATTAAATTCCCTAATCAAAAGATATAGGCTGAGAGACTGGATTAGAAAAACATGAGCCATCCATATGCTATCTACAAGACACTCACCTTAGATCCTAGGATACCAACCAGCTGGAAGTGAAATGTTGGCAAAAAATAGTCCACGCAAACAGTAGCCAAAAAAAGAGCAGGGGTAGCTATATTAATATCAGAGAAAATGGACTCTAGATGCAAAAAGGTTATAAGAGATTCAGAAAGCCATTATATATTAATAAAAGGGAAAACCCACCAGAAGAAGTAACAGTCATAAATATCTATGCACCTAACTAGGGGATCCAAAATTTCATAAGGTCTGGCAAAACTGAAGGGAGAAACAGATGACATTACAATAATAGTTGGTAATTTCAACCTGCCACTTACATCAATAGATAGAACATCTACATGGAAGATCAACAAGGAAACAGAGAACTTGAATAATATGATAAATGAGCTAGACTTAAGAGACATATACAGAATGCTGCATCCCAACTTAGCAGGCTATACATTCTTCTCAAATGTTCATGGCTCTTTCTCCAGGACAGACCACATGTTGGTCACAAAGCAGGTCTCAATATATATGTATAAAGACTAAAACTATACATATAGGTGCAACAATCTTCTCAGATCATAATGGAATGAAGCTGGAAATCAATAATAGATAGGAAAGGGGAAAATTCACAAGTATATGGAAGCTAAACAACATACTGCTAAACAATCAATGGGTCAATGAAGAAATTGTAAGAATAGTGCAAATTTCAACTATTGAAAAAAAAGAAATTGTAAGAGAAATTAGTAAATATCTTGAGACAAATGAAAATGAGAACACAACTTATCAAAACATATGGGATACAGTGAAGACAGTGCTGAGAGGGAAATTTATAGCCCTAAATGCCTATATTAAAAAAAAAAAAAAAAGAGCAGAACAGATGTAACTCAGTGGTTGAGTGCCTGCTTTGCACATACAAGGTCCTGGTTTCAACCCCCAGTACCACCTTAAAAAAAAAAAAAAAAAGAAGAAACAACTAAAATCAAGACTAACTGAACACCTTTCAGAACTAGAAGAAAAACAACAAACCAATCCCAAAGCAAGCAGAAGAAATGAAATAATAAAGATTAGAGCAGAAATAACTGAAATTTAGAACAAAAAGAGAAAATCAATAAAATGAAAAGCTGGCTCTTTGAGAAGATCAATAAAATTGACAAACCCTTAGCTAGACTAACAAAGAAAAAAAGAGAATATGCAAACAAATCAAATTAGAAATGAAAGGGGGGACATGACTACTGACCCCACAAAAATTTAAAAGATTATAGGAGTATATTATAAGAAACTGTATGCCAATAAATTAGACAACCTAGATGAAATAGAAAAATTCCTAGAAATCCACAAACAACCTACATTATGTCTACAAGAAATATAGGAAACCAACAAACCAATCACATTTGAAGAGATCAAATCAGTCAACAAAAATCCCCGAACAAAGAAAAGTCCAGGACCAGATGTCTTCACAGGTGAATTCAACCCCAGCATTTCAAGAAAAATTAACACCAATCCTATTTAAACTCTTACAAAAAATTGAAGAGGAGGGTTTTAGTTTGCCAAAAGGCTGCCAATGCAAAGTACCAGAAATAGGTTGGCTTTTATAAAGGGGATTAATTTGGGGTGAAAGTTTACAGTTCCAAAGCCATGAAAAGTCCAAATCAAGGCACTATAAGAAGTGCTTTCTCACCAAAGTCAGCTGCCACATGATGAAGCAGTATGGCCACAGCCATACTGCCAAGGTTTACGCTCAGCTGAGGACAACCAGGCATATAGCAGGGCTTCTCTCCTCTTGAGCTGTGGGCCCAGCCACTTTGAACTTCTCAGGGGACTTCTGTTTTCCTGCAGTCCTTTCTCTTATACTGCAGAATCAAATATGCTGGCTCCCTTTTCCTCTGTCTCTTTTCTATGTGAGTCTCTCTATGTCTCTATTTATATCAGACCCAGCAAGGGAGCAGAAATTCAACCTGAATTATGCCTCACTGACATAGTCCAATCAAAAGCTCTAAAGCGATCTTATCAAGTAATCTAATCAAAGGCTCCCCAACTGAATTTAAAGAAATCAAAGGGTATCATACCCAGAGGAATCAATTACTTTACAAACATAATCCTTCTCTTTTTGTGATTCATAAAAATAATCTCAAACTGCCACAAAGGGGGGGGGGGAATTACCCAACATATTTTATGAAGTCAATATCACCAAATACCAAAGCCAGATAAAGATATTACAAGAAAATTAAAGATCAATCTAATGAATATAGGTGCAAAACTTCTCAACAAAATACTTGCAAATAGAATCCAACAGCATATTAAAAGAATTATACACTACAATCAAGTGGGATCTATTCCTGGTATGCAAAGGCTGGTTCAACATAAGAAAATTAATTAATGTAATACACCACATTAATGAATTAAAGGAAAAAGAATACATGATCACCTTGATCAATGCAGAAAAGACATGTGACAAAATACAGCACCCTTTCTTAATAAAAACTCTTCAAAAGATAGGAATAGAAAGAAAGTTCCTCAATACAATAAAGTGTATATATGAAAAACCCACAGCTAGCATTGCACTCAACAGTGAAAGACTGAAATCTTTCCCTCTAAGATTGGAAACAAGACAAGGACG
>PVKH010024225.1:0-13671 GCA_004027955.1 Chaetophractus vellerosus
TTTTTTTAAGAGTAGGAAAGGGAGTAAAGATTTTATAAAGAAACAAGAAATGTACATGGTGTGAGGCATGGAATGCAGGCATACTGCAGGGTGAGTGGCACCTACATAACCTTTTTAAATTTTTAAACAAATCAATTTTATTAATACATATTAATAAAGCATACAGTTTATCCAAAGTGTAAAATCAATGGTATTTGGTATAATCACATAGTTGTGTGTTCATCACTTCAATCATTATTAATCATTTTCATTGTTTAAATAATAATAATAAACAAAAACAGACAAATGAACAAACAAGAAAATTCCTCACTTCTTAATCTCTCTATGTTTCCCCCACTGTACATAGCTGCTGTTTCTGGCTATTCTATCCAAAGTGTATAATCAATTGCTTTTAGTATAATCACAATGTTGTAAATTCATCATTTCAAAAATTTTAGAACAATTTCATTGCTCCAAGAAGGAAAACTCCACATCCCTTAGCATTCCTTCCTGAGATCTACATAACCACTAATCTGCTTTCATCTTTATAGGTTGATTTATATTTACATTTATATAAATGGAATGATACTATATGTAGTACTCTGTGTCTGGTCTCCTTCACTATAATAGTTTTTTTTTTGGTCTGATATTAACATTTTGTACTATTAGCTTACATTTGTTCAGCTTCAAAGAGAAACGGTCTTATATATGCAATTCTTTGCATATTCATATTTAACATGATATATGTATAGTTCACATAAAATATTTGGTTCATAATAGGGCAATCATATAGTATTTGTTCTTTTGTGTCTAGCTTGCTTCATTCAACATACTATTCTCCAGGCTCATTCATGTTGTCATATGTTTCATGACTTCATTTCTTCTTACTACTGCATAATATTTCATCATGTGTATACTCCATGATTTGTTTATCCATTCATCAGTTAATGGACATCTTGGTTGTTTCCAACTTTTGGTTATCATGAATAACACTGCTATGAACATCAGTGTGCAGATATCTGTTCATGTCACTGCTCTCAGTTCTTCTGGGTATATACCTAGCAAAGGTATTGCCGGATCCCATGGCAAGTCTTTATTCAATTCCTTTAGGAAATGCCAAACAGTCTAATGTATTTTTAATCTCATTCATCACATCTTTCATTCCTATAATATCTGTTACTTTCCTTTTAAGGCTGTCAAATTGTTCTTTATGCTTCCCAATGTCTTCTTATTATCCTTTATTTCTTTAGTCATATTTTCTTTAATTCTTTGCAGTGATTTAGAAAAGTTGTGTTATTATTACTGATTAATTGTCTTAAATCCTGTTTCATTTCCAGATATTTGGTTTGTTCTCTTGCCTGGGCTTCTCTTCCTGTTTCCTAGTATGGTTTGTAATATTTTTCTGATGTCTAGGCATCTGAATATGTTAGTGTATTTACTCTGATGAATAATTTCTCTCTCTTGCCTATTGTTTTCTTTCACTGCTCTTCTTTATTATTTGTTTCAACTTATTCTCAGTCTTTAAAATTGACCTGCTTAAGTTTTCAAAAGCAGGCCAGGGACTCACTAGTGGGGCCCAGATTTTCTCCCAGGGTTTGCATTCAGAGAGTGTGAATAGTTTTTATTCATGCAATTTCCAGGCTGGCCAGCAGATGGCATGAGTCAGCTTTCCTGTGTTCCTGGGTTGCATCTCCAGATTGGAGATTCAAAGTCGGGTCTGCTGGCCCAATTCACTCAAGATAAACACCCTGACTTCCCCTCCTTTTACCTTGAAACAGCTGACTGTTGGCTGCAGTGAGCTAGGTGATTTACCCTAGCTTAATATCTTGAGGGTGGGGTAGGGGAGCCCTTCCCTGCTGCCACAGGGGCTTGGTAACTCATATTTGCCATTTTAACTTCTTAGTCTCTCTGTCCCTCACCATCCTGGGAGTTGTATAATACTGCCCTGATCTGCTGTTTCCCAAAGCAAGTCACTCATACAGGTTTTGTCTCTTTCTCCATTGTTTTTGTGAGAGTATTCAGCTCTTCCTATTAGTCTATTGCCATCTTCCCACAATCCCCCTTCATTTTAATTGTGGTAAAAAAATGTATAAAATAAAACTAATTTAACTGTTTTAGGTGGATAATTATTTGACATTTAATTCATTGATAATATCATGTATCTTCCACCACAATTTACTTCCAGACTATTTTCATCATTTTAAACCAAAGTTCATAATCATTTAGCAATAAGTGCCCATTCTATCATACCCTCACCCCTGATAATCACTATTCTGTTTTCCATGTCCATGAATTTATTTATTCTAAGTATTTCATATAAAATAAACAATATAAACTTTGTCCTTTTATATGTGGCTCATTTCAACTCAACATATTATCTTCACAGTTTATTCATGTTGTGGTATGTAGTGGCACTGTAATTTTTTATAACTGAATAATTTTCCATTGTGTGGATATACCAATTTTGGTTTATCCATTCATCTGTTAATGAACTTTTGGGTTGCTTCCAAATTTAGCTGTTGTGAATAATGCTGCAATGAATACTGGTGTGCAATTATCTGTCCAAAACCTTCCCTTTCATTTTTGAGGATGTTTACATTGGTTATATAACTGGGCTTTCCAGGTTATATATTAATTCTATGTCTAATTTTCTGAGGAAATGCCAAACTGTTTTCAACAGTGGTGGTACCATTTTATATTTTCCCCATCAATGTATGAGGGTTCTTATTTATCTGAGTCCTGACAAACATTTGTTCTTTTCAGATTTTTAATAATAGCCATCCTAGTAGGTATGTGCTGGTATCTCAATGTAGTTTTAATTTGCATTTCTTTAATGGATAATGATGGATAATGGGTATCTTTTCATATGTTTATTGACCAATTGAGGATAACCTTTAGAGAAATGTTTATTCAAATCTTTGTCTTTTTTAAAATTTGGATGTTTTCTTTTTGTTGTTGAGATCTATGAGTTCTTTATATAATCTGGATATTAAACACTCATGAGATAAATTATTTCTAAATATTTTTCCTGTTCTGTGGTTGCCTTTTCAGTTTCTTGATAATGTCCCTTGATACACAGGTTTTTCAATTTTGATGAGGCCCCATTTATCTTTTCTTTTTTTGCTCATGTTTTTGGTTTAAAATCTAAAAATCCATAGCTTACTACAAGGCCATGAAGCCATTTCCCTATGTTTCCTTCTAGAAGTTTTATTGTATTAAGCATTATATTTAGGTTGTTGTTCCATTTTGATTTAGATAATAGATATGGTGAGATGTAGGATCCACATTCATTCTTTGCATATGGATGTGCAGTTTTCCCAGCACATTTTCTTGGAAGAGACGACATTTTTCTCCATTGAATTGGCTCAGCACCTTGCTAAATATAAATTGGCCACAGATGTTTGATTTAGCTCTAAAATTTGAAATCTATTCTGTTGGACTATATATCTATTCTTATGCCTGTACCTCACTGTTTTACTTATTGTAGAGTTGTAGTAAGTTTTTGAATTAGGAAGTGTGAGTCCCTCAAATTTATTATTTTTCAAGGTTGTTTTAGCTATCTGTGGCCCCTTGCAATTCCATATGAATTTGTGCAACAACTTTTCAATTTCTGCAAAAGGCTACAGGAAACAATAGAGATTGCACTGAATTTGTAGATCACTTGAAGTCATGACATCTTAAAAATATTATGCCTTCCAATCCATGAACCCATAATGTCTTTCCATTTTAAGTCTTCTTTCATTTCTTCCAGCCATGTTTTGTAGATTTCAGTGTACAAAACTTTCATATCCTTGTTTAAAGTAGTTCCTAATTATTTTATTATTGTAGAGGGTACAGTAGATATACTTTTCTAGATTGCCATTTAATATTGTTCATTACTGGTGTACAGAAAGGCAATTTATTTCTGTGTGTTTATTATCTATCTTTCAGATTACTGATTTCATTTATTAGTTCCTCTAGCTTTCTTGTGCATTCCTTCAGATTTTATATAAATGGGATCTTGTCATTTGTAAACATAGGTAATTCAATTTCTTCCTTTCCAATTTGGATGTCTTTTATTTCTTTATCTTGCCTGGTTGCTCAAGCAAGAATATCCTGGACAATGTTGAAAGCAGTAGCAATATCCTTTTCAAAAGGAGGTTTCATTTCAGTAAACATATTTTGTACCTCTTAAATTTCCCTTTGGTTCCTTTTCATAAAAAATTACACCTCTTAATATTAGTCAGACAACCTTTTATCAATTACCTTTAACTGTCTGTATATGAACTTCTTTATTTCATTGTACATATTTCAGAGAGTTGATTTAACATTTGACTGATAATTCCAATATATGAGCTTCCTCTGGGATGTTATATAACATGTGTTTTCATTCCTGTGAATGTGCCATACTTTCCTGTTTTTTGTATGTTTTATGATTTTTGTTGTGAACTGGACATCTCAGTATTATTTTAATGTAATTCTAGAAATATTTCTCCCACTCATCTGTGATTGCAAAGGTTTGTTGCTGTTGTACTTCTTATTGTTGTTGAGGGCTGAAGCCTTAAATTTGTGACTTTTACAAACTATTTTTACTACTAAATGAGGAATAGATAGTCAAAGCAGAGATAAAAAGGTGCTGCCTCTTTAAGAATTCTCTGCTGCTTTACCCTGCTTTGGATGAAACAATGGCTTTCAATACACCTGATCTCTCAACTATTTAAAGCTGCTTATCAAAATCAGAGATCTGTGACCAGACCACACATATCCAGATTAAAACCCACCCTAGAACTAGCAAGATGAGCTGAAGCCAAGGATGCAGTCCCTGCTGCTGCTTTCCATGTGACTGGGGAATGGGAGATTGTATGCTCAACAATAATTTTGAAAATTTACAAGGTTTTTCCTCTAGCCCTTTCAGGATGTTGAACAATATGCCATTAGGGTGCAGAGTTCCAGAATAGTCAACACAGACAGTTCCTGCCATTTTAAGGGTTGTTTTGGTGAAGAGACTAATCCATGGAGTACTCTGCCATCCTCCCACAATCCTCCCTAGGGTGAACCATTTTCCATTCCCATCAAAAGTGAGAATTTTTGTTGTTCAACTTTCTCACCAGAATTTGTTGTGGTGGTTGTTTTGAATTTAGTCATTATCATATTTGTGTAGTGATATCTCATTGTTGCTTTAATTTGCAATCTCTAATCATATAAGATATTGTGCATCTTTTCATATGTTTATTTACCACCTGTATCTTTTTGTTGGTGAGGTGTCTGTTCAGGTTTTTTGCCTATTTTTAAAATGGGTTTTAGATTCTGTGACAATTTGATGCTTCTATGAATCCCAGAGAAGATCATGTTCTTGGAGCAAATATTCCTGTGGGGGGGGGGGGATCTGATTGGATTGGAATATTTGGGGCCTTTGACTGGTGTGCTTTGAATTGTGACACTGGGTGGGTTTTGTCTCTCTTACTGGAGTCTTATAAAAATGGAGAACTGAGTGTAGAAACACAGAGAAAGAGAGCTGCCATTTTTCTACCCTGCCATGTGAGAGAGAAATCCAGGATTGCTTATAGTCACAGAAAGAGAGAGAAACCCTGAGAGGCTGAGAGTGAGGCTGGAGACTGAAAACCAGTGGGAAACTGAAGCTGAAGAGATGTAGCCCAGGGAGAGATGTTACATATGCCTATCACCCACAGCTGAGCTCAGAGAGAAAATGAGACTGGAGAAGGCACAAACCAGACACCATTTTGCCTTGCCATGTGGTATGAATCCAGGACAAACAGAGCAGGTGGTCCTTGCATTTGGTAAACTAAAACAGAAATTGGTACTGAAAGATTCTCAACTCTACATTAGACAGCCAGTTTCTCCTGGGGAACTAATTGAGGACCATCATTAGAGTTCCTGCCTTGCAGCTTACCATATAGAATTTGGAATTTTGCATCCTCATTGTTTCCTGAGACAATACTATAAAATGTCATATTTTTAGATATCTTCTGTAACTTCTGTTTCCCTAGAGAATCCTAACAAATGCAGTTCCTTATTATTTGATTTAAGAGTTATTTTTATGCTTTGGATTTAAGCCCCTTGTCATTATACATTTTATAAATATATCCACCCATTCTATGTCTTTTTAGTTTATTAACAGGGTACTTAACAGAGTAGAGGTTATTAATTTTAATGATGTTTAAGCTATCAATGTTTTGCATTCAATCTTACTTTTGGAGTTGTAGCTAATAAACAAATAACCTAGATTTTCTCCTAGGTGAAAATAGGTTATAACTCTATAACCCATTTTCTGTTTTTAGGAAATATTTACTTCTTTTCTATATATGTTGAAAGAGAGAGAGAGAGGGGGGATAGAGAGAGAGAGAGAGAGAGAGAGAGAGAGAGAGAGAGAGAGAGAGAGAGAGAGAGATTGTTATGTAATGGAATCTGACAAGTCAGAGATATCTTAAGGTAGACCATAGGGCTGGGAATACTGGCAAGAGTGATGTTCTGTCTTGAGTTAGAAATCTGTAGGGAATGAACTCAGAGAATTCTTGCTGTCCCATTAGAGAATGTAGCAGAACTCCCCAGGATGGGAATTCAATTTTGTTTTGGTTACTGTGTGGATCTCTACCCACCTATGACAATTCCTCATGAAACTTGAACATATTCAAATGCCTTAGAGGCATGCCCCAGGTGAACCCCTTCCCATGCATCCCCCCATCACCATCAGAACCTGGAACTCTGAGAAGATTATATGGTGCAACCTAGAGGCAGAATTTCCTCTTTTTTGGAAACCATAGTTCTTGTTCTAGTGTTCCTGCTCCCCTAGAAAAATTTTGCTTCCTGTCCCCAGGATCATATTTTCTGCTGCTCTAGTGGATTTAGTTCCAAAGGAAGGATGCTTCCACTATACAGGGCAGTAATGACTCCTTTGAAATGGAAATTAAGTGTCTCCAAATCACTTAGGATTTCCCATGCCTCTGAATTGACAGGAAAAGAAGGGAGTTCATCCAATCAACTAATTGGGATGAGGTCCACTACATTATTGAGAACACTTTCCTTTACTTAATATCAATTGATTATAGGTGTTAATCAAAATATAAAATACCTTCACAGAAATATCTAGGCCAGTGGTTAAACAACAATGGAACAACATAACCTAATTAAGTTGATGCATAAAATTAACCATCACATTCCATCCCTTATCACCTTGGAATCTATATACATTCCTTACACACACTTAATCTCCACATAAAGTAAATAACAAAGCCATACATACATCTAAGGTAAAATTACTCTCCAGCATACCACCAAAAATACTAAACTTTTTACCAGAAGAATGAAAGCCCTTGGGTGATATTCACAATTCTCCTTAATGTCTAGTAACTTAAATACTATATTATATAATTAATTTTACTTGGATTATATGATGAGATAAGAAAGTGATGAAAACAGAGATATTTGTTAATACACACAGACACACACTTAAAAATATTCATAAAAAATAAGGAAGAAATACTCAAAATCAATTGAGACATCATTTCTGCAACTGGACACATGTTCATAGCTGTATTCATAATTACCTTCTTCCTCTATGCTGTCCATATATCCTTGGTTTGCAGCAAGTACTCCAACTGGTCATGGTACTTTCTCTGTTGTGCAAACTGAACTTTAATTTCTGAAGGATCTTGGACACTCATAGTCCTTCCTATATTGGGTTGTTGTAATTTTCCATTTATTTTAATCACAAGTCAGGATAGTACCTCTTGTATACCACTAATGAGTAGTAGCTGTCCAATTTCTCCTTAATAATATGTCCTTTCTTTGCCTGTTGATTCAGAGGCAGGAAGAGAACAAAGTTGCCAGGGGCAGCCTTATTATCAAAATAAGTGGAATCATTTTTCTGTAAACTATTTGAAGAATGCCTCTCTTTTAAACTAAGATATCTAGACTAGAAGAGTTTGAGGTCAGTGGGACAGGAAGTAAAACTTTTGCTAGTGTACCACTGTAGGTAAAAATGGGTGGTACCACTCCAATTTCCACTCCTTGACTCCTTGGCCTGTGAATCTAGATTATTGGAGAAATGGCAATGTAATTGGGCACTGATTTAGAGCATATACAGCCTCCTGGAGAACACTATACCAGCCCTGGATAGTATCTTACATAATCAGTTCCATAATTGCATCTTCAAAGGCCACTCAATCATTCTTCAATCTATTTGCCTCAAGATGTTTTGGAACATGGCATGGCCAGGAATTCCAAGAGCATGTGCTGATTGTCATTCTTAATTTCCTATAAAGTGAGTTCATTTTTCAGAGGCAATGCTTTGTTTAACATAGTAAAGTGGACTAGGCATTCTTTAATTCCATAGATGATAGTTTTAGTGGAACATTGTGTACAAAGTAGGTAAGTACATAACCACAGTAATAATGAATTCCAGGAGAAATAAAATGTCTCCCCTTCCATAAAGAATTGGTCCAATGTAATCAATCTGCCACCAGGGAGGTGGCTGATCACCTTTGGTATGATGTAATATCAGCTTCACAACATTTGTTTCAGCTCCTGTTAGTTTGTGCACTCAGCAATGGTTATATTCAAAACAGATGTGAGATGTGAGTGGAGGTTCATGTGACTGAGCCCCTGCATAATCTCTATCCCTTTCACCATGACCTCTTTTTTCATGGTCCCATTGGAAATTACATGAGTGGCTAGTTAGAGAGATGTTCACAGAATGGGTCATCCTAAACATTTCATTATTAGAACCCTCCTCTTCTGAGGTCACCATTTGATAAGCATTCAGTTGCAACACAAATATCTTTGAATTTATGCCCATTCATAAAATTTTATCCACATACCACTCCCCAGACATCCTGTCACCAATTATGTTTTATCAAATCCCCTGTTCATCAAGCCAAACCTGTGAACATAGCCCATGGCTCAATATAGAATCATATCTGATAATTTCTCCTTCTGAGCAAAATGAACAGCAAAGTTTATTTCTTTAAGTTCTGTCCCCTGGGAAGCATTCCCTTCACCACAGTCCTTCAGGGGTGTCCCAAAAAAAGGCCATGGTGATGCAACTATCATAATTATGTCATGTCTGCAAACCAGGCAGTGCCATTATTAACCCATATGCAAATTTTATCCTCCTTGGTTTATTAGTGTTAGGTAAATCTTCAAGAAGTCATAGGTCTTAACAGGGAAGGCAATGTGGCAGGAGTGGATACATAGGCATTTGGACTACATTTTTGGGTAACTTTCTTGTACCTTGAAAGTCTGCTCAAAGCCAAATATATATACCACTTCTATTTGATGGTGAAGAGTGCTTCTGTGCATGTCCCACTTTATGGCATGCTGGGTTGAACAGTACCAGTTCCTAGTAAGGAGCCCAGGTCAACATGGTTAAGCATTCAGACTCTACTAAGGCCCAGTAACAAGCTATAAACTCATTCTCAAAAATAAAGTAGCTGTCTGCAGTGGATGGCTGTCCTTTGCTTGAAGCTACAACTGGCCTGCATTGTGATTCACTTGTAAGGGCCTGCCAGAGACTCCACACAGAATATCTACCTGTCACTGCCACTTTAGATGCCATAGGATCTGCAAGATCTTATCATCCAAGTGGCAGAACAGTTGCATGACAGCTGATATCGGTAGCAAAAACTTTTCTTGTTCTACTGCATGCTTAAATGTGGGAACCCTCTAATCTTAACATCTAAGAAATAGCTCTGAGGCCTGTTTTCTCTGCCCACACAGAGAAATCACCCTTCCTGCTTATCCTATCTCCCTTATCTCCCACCTTATCTCCTAAGTATATCACTGTTTCTGTAATCCTGCTTCCCCATTATCAGCCTGGAATTCTTATGAGAATTCTTATTTACACCCCTCATGTATCACCATACTTGCCTGACCCCTTGCGTGTGCACCCTGATGTTGGCTGTAAAAAATAACCTGAGCAAAAAGCATGCAGGGGATCAGCATGGGAGTACAGTTTCTTCAGCTGTTCTCACTCTGATCTCTCTCAACCTCTGTGTTAAAAGTAATTTCATTGTGCCATCACAGGCTCTGCTGGACAGACCCCCACAAGACTTTGCAGGTCAGATTCCTGCAAGAGGTAACTGCAGATGTGATTCAGACCAGTGGCATAATCAGCACATCAAAGGGATGAAATTTATCCAGATAACTCATTATCCCAAGGTAAGGGAAGAGCAAAGCCTGCTCAAGACATTTGCCTATGTGTCAAGGATTCAATCAGGGGTATTATCTATTTCATCATGTGTTCAGGACTTTCAAAAGAGAAAAAGGGTTTTGTTAAAATCATTCAGCAATTACTAAAGGCAGCTAACTGTATGGTAAAAGTAACTCAAGTACTCACTTCATTAAAGTTAGTCTGAAATTTCTGCCCAGGTCTTCCTGGCAGAGGAATGTTAGAATTATGAGAGCAGGTAGGAAAAAATCTAAAAATAAAATATAAACATGGAGAGAAAATTCCTGCCTCTGCTCTTATAACCTGGAGTCTAGTAAAAACAGCTTTATGCCCACTTTATACCCCTTCCAGGCCTTCTGCTCCTCCAGAGGAGTCCTCACCCAAAAATCCTATAGCTTTAGACAAAGGGGAAGCTCCACTTCCTCCTCCCTGTCCATTTCCTT
Source organism: Chaetophractus vellerosus (assembly GCA_004027955.1). NCBI lineage: Eukaryota > Metazoa > Chordata > Mammalia > Cingulata > Chlamyphoridae > Chaetophractus > Chaetophractus vellerosus. Next base: position 10,588 of record PVKH010024225.1, read on the forward strand.
CCTCATCTCTTCTTAAGAAATCCACAATTCCTAAGGAAGAAGAAGCTTTACTCCTGCTCCCTCCTCCTCCACCCTCAGTTTTCTTTGAAACTCAGACACCTCACCCTGCTATGAAAGAATGCTTAAAAGAAGCTGTAGAGGCTGGAGAATGCCACCTTTTCCTGGTGGCTCCACAAAATGGACAGCCACAGCATGAACCACTTCCCTATACAGTCCTTAAAGTGCTGAGGAGAAATATTAATGAAAATGAACTTCACAGTTCCTTTACTAAAGGGATTTTAGACTTCATTGTTAATGGCTATCAAATGTGCCCCTGGGATTAGAATGTTCTTGTTAAAATTATTGTTGCCACAGCTCACTTTAGTGTTTTGCAATTAGAATATCAAAAAGGCTGCACTCAACAAGCAGAAGTGCTAAATAAAGCCCTTATCAATGAGATCATGTTTGTAAGAAATCATTCTGCTGAAAGGTTAACTAAGTTAAGGAAAACATTCCAGCAGCCACTCTGTAAACCCCATACTGCCCATATGATAATGTGGCTGTGGGCTGGTGGGGGCTAATAAAATTCAACTGCTGGAAGAGTAGGAAAACTTGGCAGCACAGTTTCAAAAAATTTCTCAAAAGCAGTAAAATAAAAGAAGTATGTTCCTATTGATGTATTGTAACTCATTTTATGTTTGTCTGTTTGTTCAGTGTCAGTGTGTATTTTGACACTTCCAGATGGTGATATTTAATTCATAAATGTAAATTATTAAAACAGCTCTATTCAAATGGACAAAACTTAAATAAGTACTTATATTAATAGACAAATATGGGTAATAAAAATAGTTATAACCAAATTGAATCATTATTTTGACAAATTTGTTTAGTGTTGATGGTAAATGTATATTGTAAAAGGTTTCCTAGGAAGCAGTTTCCAAAATCATTTTGGTAACTTAAGCATAGAAAGTATGTAGAATGTGTTTTTATTAAGGAAAAAGAAAGTAATTTTGTCCCAAGATAAAATGACTGGTTATTAAGAAAGAGCAAAATGTGAGACAAAACCTGAATGAATACAGAATGTTCAGAAAGTGCATGGAAAAGGAATTTTTGTGGTCAGAGTTACATAATATTTAAGGAGTTTATCTATAAAGTTTTGAAGGCTTAGCATCAAATAGTACACTGATACAAAGTTTTTTGTAGCCAGAGTTAAGTAAGATCTGATAGGTTTATCTATAGAGTTTTGAAGGCTTTAGTATCAAAGAGTATACTGATAAAAAGTTAAAATTTTGTCCTTTCTCAAAGTTTCTTGTATCATTGGTCTATTTCAGTAAAAGTTTATAAAGAGTTTTTCTCCTGAATAATTAGTATACAAAAAATATATGTTTTATAAAAATATCTTCTTATACTATAACCTTATTGTTTCTTTGGAGAAACAAGTTTTATCATGTTTAGAAGAACATAATATTCAAACCTGATTTTTCAAAATCCAATCCTGAAAATTAGCTTTTTATTTCAAATTAGTGCAAAAGATTTTTTTCTTTCACCTTGAAAAAAGTAAAGTAATGAAATAGTTTAGATTATATGATATGCTAGAGCTTAAATGGAAAGTATTTGAAATGTTCTAAAATTAAATTCTTTAACCCTCTGTTAATTAAAGTTGTACAAATAAAATCTTCATATGAACACTTAAAAGGTGTATGAAATTCTCAAAATTTGACAATGTTTACATGTCACAAAATCAAAAATCAAGAGGCAGATGCTTTAACTCATATTCATCTAATTTACCCCTCCTCTGCTAAAAAAAAAAGCAACTCTATAGCTGTAAAAAGAGAGCAGCCATTAGAGGCTGCCAGGGCTAGTGCATAACAGTAAATAATGGTAAATTAAAATAACACCAATGCAGTATACAGCAGTTCCAAATATTGCTATTTGTTGCAAAAAAAAAATTAATATCCATTTATGTCATTATTACTTTGTTTTGAAACTTGCTAAGGCTTCTTTTAGTTTATCCTTAAACAAATCAAGCCAGCCTACATTCACCTTCCTATAAGAAAACCAACAATAAACCAAGATTAATTTCAACACTGTGAGTCACAGCCACAGTTCCAATTAAAATGGTAACTGTAAAACCAATCCCGGTATTAATTTTACAAGTTAATGTGCTACCCCACAGCCCTAATCATAAAATAATAATTTGTCTCAAGCTATAAAAAATGAAATCATTTTGATGATGTTACTAGCCTATATAACCTCAATGGTTAGGAACCTTAAATCCATAAGAAATAAAAGTTTCTTCACTGGATGTCTGCTAGTTAAAAGTCTTATTATTATTTGGTTTTATATAATCTACTATAATCATGAACTATATAAAATACTTAAATACTAATCAAAACAATATATTATGTAGTTAAGTAATTTAATAACTAGTAAGCTACACATAAATGTATATTATTGTTTATATATGTAAATAACTTCTTTTGAGTTTAAACAATCCTAAAACTGAATGTATTAGGAAAAAATTTAGTAGGTATTTTTCAAACCTAAAAATAAAACATCATGCAAAAAACTTTGTTAATCAGGAAACCAATGCCTTGCTAGGCAACACTTTTCATATTTTAGAAGGTATATTGAGAACTAAAACAGTAAACACATCAGGGATGTTTTGTAACAAATAAAAACAGATAAAGTGCATTCCAAGGAGTGTTGTGTTCCTGAGAAGGCTGGCCACTTTCTTGGGGACTGTTGCATAAACCTTGGAATGTACAACCTAAAGAGTGTTGTGTTCCTTCCTGAAGAGGCTGGCCACTTCCTTGGGAATTAACACAGTGCTCACAAGTTGGCATCTATAATATCAAGTTCATTAATCCTGAACACAGTTAAAAAAAAAAGTCCTTAAGACCAATTGTTTTGGTCAGCCACAGGCGTGCCTTTTGAAATATACCAAAGATTGGTCGGTCTTTATAAAGGGTATTTATTTGGGGTAGAAGCTTACAGTTACCAGGCCACAAAGCATAAATTTCTTCCCATACCAGAGTCCATGCCCTGGAGCAAGATGGCTGCCGACGTCTCCAGGGTTCAGGCTTCTGGGTTCCTTTGTTCCCG
>PVKH010024226.1:0-13676 GCA_004027955.1 Chaetophractus vellerosus
TGGAACAGCCAATGGGGCTGGCCCAGGCATCCGAAGCCAGTCTGGAGAAGGCACCTGCTCCTTTGGGTTCTATTGACCCCTCTGCAGTTACCTGCCCCCCAGCAAGGCTGCCGCTCCCCTGCCCCCGGCTGGCTGTCTCCTGGTGGTTGTAGAGCCTCCTCGCCGGCCTCCCTGCCTCCCGTCCCTGTCCACAAATCCAGCCTCGTCACTCACTCAGCCTTTTCCAAAGCCCAGGCCCTCTGGACGGAATCGGCCGTGACTGGCCTGGCATGCCAGGCCCTGTGCGAGCTGCCACACGGGCGTGCGTCCGTCCCTGCCTCCCCCATCCTCATGGGCAGGGTGGGCAGCAGCCCAGAGTGGGTGCCGACCCCTGCCTGCGATGGCCCCCTGCCCACCTGTGCAGGGCACGCCCCTCGGTTCCAGCACCACCCTCCCGGCTGAGGCCCCCTGCAGGGCACATGGCCCGGCGCCAAGGCCACCTCTGTTGGCCTCTCTCAGCTGCCAGGACCCGGTGCTCCCAACACCCCACCCAGAGTGGGAGCGCGGGTCTGTCCGCAGGGAAGGAAGGGGGAGAAGGAGGGAGCGTGGGGGGGCACCCTCCCCTCCGCTCAGTCCTGCTGGGAAGGGATGGGGGGCACCTGGCCCAGAGGCAGAGCACTGTGGGGCTCCTGGCCACTCCGAGGACAGACAGGGGCTTCTGCAGGGTCTTCCGTGCCAGGAAGTGGAGGCTGGAGCACGGGCCCGCAGAGGGTCTTGGAAAAGACTCTCCCCTCTGCCAGGGCCTTGTCTCCCCAGAGTGAGTGGGTGGGTCAGCCCTCCAAGGCTCCTTCCGGCTGAGACACCCCAAGTCCAGGGTCTCCTGCCCGGCCATCAGCCTTTCCATCTCTTTTCTAGATGGAGAGAAGGTTCCAGAGTTCAATCCCTGGGGTCACACGCAGTCCAGAATCCTTGGAGAGCTCCCCGCTGCCTTTCTGAGTCTCAGTTTTCCCACCAGGAGAAAGGAAAGAATCCTTGCCCGGCAGACAGGCTTGCTGCTGTTGAGAGGAGCGTGTGCTGGGGGCCCTGGGGTCTGCGCCGCGGCCCACCCAGTGCCCCGCCTTGCCCACCTCTGCTTCTCCCGGCGCGTCTGCTTGGATCTCTCCGGGGAGGTGAGAAGCAGGCGTGGAATCGGGGAGCGTTGGCTCGGGAAGGAGACCAGGCGCAGAGGGGGCCGGGCCTGGCACCCCGAGTGCCCACCCGTCTTCCCGGGAGGGAACGGTGGCTGTGTGGGAGGACAGCCGGGGGGCAGGAAGTCGTTAGCCCCGGCAGCTGCTTGGCCTCCCTGGTTGCCACCTGGGGCCAGGCACAGACCCCTGGCTGGACAGAGCTGCCTCCTTCCAGGCCTTGGCAAGCGCCCCCGGCGCGGGGAGGCCAGGTTCGGGCTGGAAGGGGGAGAGTGAGTCACGAGAAGGCAGGCGGCCTGCGCCTCGGCCAGCTGGGGGAGGCCGTTGGCTCTGCACCCACCCAGACCCGCTGCCCCGGGCTCGAGGGGCCTGGGACTTGCTCCGCCTGGGGTCTGTGTTCCTGTCCACCGCCAGGTCCCCTCCACCCCCACGCCTGCTTTGCGCACCCATTTCCTGGCATGAATCACCAGGGGAGTCGAGATGGAGCAAGAGTGGCGCCCCCATGGCCGGGCTCTAGGACAGCCCCTCCTGGACCTCTCAACAGTTTCCAGATTGAGTGGAGCTGTGGGATTTAAGGCTTCGGCTGGACAGCCAGGGGAGGTGGACTTTCAAAGAAGCAGTAAATAAATTATGGCTGGAGCGGTGGCCCCGGGAAGAAGAGGTTGACGCTGGCCTGTGCGAACATGTCTGGCGTCTTTGCCAGCCCGAAAGAAAATAACTTCTTAAAAGCTTTTTCTCAAAAGCCCTTTGGGAGATGGAAATCTCACCCGCCCCGTGTTGTCCATGCCCAGCGCGAGCTCCTGGACACACACACGGCCGGGCAGCTATTTTCGATAGCCCCATGCCAGTGGCCGGGTGTGGGGCCAAGTCCTTTTGGCTTTGAGTGACCCCCAGTTTTTAGGCTTGGAGGGGGGAGGGATAGCTGGACCCTGCAGATGGGTCATCAAGCAAGGAGGCCTTCTGGGGGCAGAGGCGGGCTCCGCAGGCCTGGCCCCGGCATGGGAAGGGCAGAGGAGTCTTAGGCCCGGGTGACGGAATCCTCGGGCTCCAGTAGGACGACTCCTGAGATGGGGAAAGACCCACCTCCTGAGCTAGATGCCCAGGGGGTCGACCCCCAGGGGGTCTCCAGCCACCCTAGGATGCTCTTCAGGTACCCCTGTAAACACTAGGAGAGGAGGACTGGGGAACACTGGTCCTGGGGGCCTGGCCACTCACACCCAGACAGCCTCGTCGTGAAGGGGTGGGGGCCGGGGAGGTGGGCCTCCTGACAGCCCTTCTCATCCGGAGACACGGCGCTCAGGGGCATCTTTCTAGATTAAGCCAAATTTGCCTCAATGGCATTTCACGCTGGACAGTTTTTAGCATCTGGCTAATCCTCCTTATTTCTGAGATGGAGAAACTGAGGCACCGGGAAGGGCAGTGACTCCCTGAGGTCATGTGGTTGGGTGCCCTGCCAGGTCATGGCCCGCAGCCTTCACCCTCAGCCCTGTGACGGCATCGGCTCCGATCGCCCGGCCCATGCCGCCCTCTGAGCTGAGCAGCAGCCGCCCAGGGGCCTCCCCTGGGTAGCAGGGACAGCCCCTCCCCCGAGCTCCTCGCCCCGGCCTGAGCAGACCAGTTCCTCGCCGGTTCCAGCTCAGCTCCTGGCCTCCGGAAAGGCCATCCTGACAGTAGTCCTCCAGCCCCCAAAGCTGCCTCCTTGGTCTGACCCCTCGAGGGACGGTCGTCAGGTCTCGGCACCAACGGCCTCCAGAGGCACGCGGGGACCTCCCTTCCCTCCGGACTGCCCTCCCGGCCCTTCTCTGACCTGCGACCTCGTGTCGACCCCAGGTAGGCTCTTCACAGCCTCATGGCACTTCCTGTGGCCGTGAGTGCCTGGTCCCCTGGGTCTGTTGGGAAATATCTCTCCTTCCTCCTTCTGTGTCCCAGGGAATAATGAAGACCTTGTCTGGGGCGACCCCAGAGCTGGACGTCTGAGGGACCACCCCGCTTTGCCCTGCATCTTGGCTGAGCCGCAAGTTACAGCAAGTAGACGTCACCCCCTGCTCCCCAGGTCAGGGGCTTTTCCTCACATTCCATGGGAATGTGAAATGAGGAATGGGCCCATCATTGCCCAGAACAAGAAAACCGCTCCACACCACGAGGGCCAGCAGGAAGCACCCTCGGGCATCTTTGTCCTGGGCCAGCCCAGAGGAGACAGGGGAGCAGGATGGCCTGGGGGTTCCCATCAGCAATGGCCCAGCAATGGTTGGGTTGACCAGAAGGCCCACTGCAGGTGGGCCTCTGGGGGTCTGTGAAGGTACTCACCCTTGGGGTCCCCACCTCACTGCCCCTGACACCCAGACAGGTACCACAATTCTGCAAGACTCAGACTCTTAATTTAATTTAATTTAATAATGCATGATTTGATTATGGATGTCCCTGGTCCTTTCTTTTACTTTACAGGTCTTAGAATTGAGGTATAACTTACATACAGTAAAGCAGGTCCCACGTGTACTGCCTGATGAGTTCTGAAGGTGCTTGCACCCACGTAACTAACACACAAGTCAAGACCTAGGCCGTTCCGTCACCCGAGAAAGTTCTCGCCTCCATTTCCAGCCAACATGCCACTCTTCTCCAGAAGCAGTCACCGCTTCTAATTTCTACCCCTGTAGGTTGCTCTAGAACTCCGTTTGTGTCTAACTTCTTAAACTCAGCAAAATGTTTTGAGGCTCATCCATGTTGCTTGTATCTTTTCCCTTTAATGTCCAGTGGTGTTTCATTGTATGGATATACCACCAGTTTTTCACCCATTATTCTGTCGATGTTTGGGTTGTTTCTAATTTGCAGCTGTTGTGAATAAAGCAGGTGTGAACATTTGTGTCAAAATCTTCTCATGGATAATGTTTTCCTCTTGACTATACAACCAGAAGGGGAATTGGTAAGTCATAGGGTAGCTCAAGGTTTAACCTTATAAGAAACCCTAAACAGTTTTCCAAAGTGTTTTTGCCATTTTATTCTCTCACAGTAATTCATGAGAGCTCCAGGCACTCCACACCCTTGCAGACACTTGATTACAACCAGTCTTGCTACTTACCATTCGGTAGGGTGTGCAGTGGCACCGTGTTGTAGTTTTAATTGTTTTTCACTGATGCCTAATGATGCTACACTGGGGGATATACAGTCCTACAGGATATCCCTTATTCCTGGGACACGGTCCCTACCCCTAAGATATCTACCAAATTTGGCAGAAAATGCAAAATCTACCTGTGGCAGTTTGAGATTATTTATGAATTCCGAAAAGAGAGATTATGATTGTAAACTGGTCTTTTCCTCTGGGTGTGATACCCCTTTGATTGTATTAAATTCAGAGGTTTCACTTGTACTTTATTAAATCAAGATTAGGGCTTTGATTGGACCATGTCATTAGGGTGTGCAGGGTTGAGTCACCGCCCCTTGGTGGGTTTATGAAACAGACTCTCACACGGAAGTAGACAACACAGAGATAAGAGCACAGAGGAACAGAGACAGCTCATTAGACACGGCAGAGGCCCTGGGAAGAGAGGTGAGCCTGAGAGTCTACAGCTGACCTTGTGAAGAGACCAGAGCAGCTGAGCCCGGAAAGAAACGAGCCCCAGGGAGAGAGATGAGCCTTATGCCAGCCTACAGCTGAGATCAGAATAAGCTGAGACAACAGAGCCTGAAGAGGAAGGAGGAAAGCTGAACCCTTGCAGACATCATCCGCCATCTTGCATCAACACGTGGCAACAGACTTTGGGTGAGAAAGTACCTCTTACGGTACCTTGAGTTGGACTCTTTAGGACCTTGAGACTGTAAGCTTCTACCCCCAAATAAATACCCTTTATAAAAACCAAAAGATTTCTGGTACTTGCATCAGCAGCCCTTTGGCTGATTAATACAATAATCTTGCAGAAATTGAATTTAAAATTCTAATTTGTAGGAATTAAACTTCATATTTTGTCTTCCCTGCTCTGGGCAGCTGCTTAAATCTCTGCTTCTTCAGGCTTCCAGGTATGGCTTTCCATTGGGCTCTGTCGAGTCACACACCAAGGTTTTGAAGGGGCATTTGCTTGTAGATTTGGGCCTCCCCCTTCCACTCCAGTGGCTCCCTCCCTTCCTGGATTTCCTCCATCACCTCCCGGCTCCTCTCTAGACTCCATGCTCAGACCTCTGACTCCTCAGCTCTTTAGACTTCCACTTTCTGCTTGGACTCTATTCCTGTGAGGCAGGTAAACTGGAGTGTGCCTCTCCTTGAAATATCTCCTTAGGGTCTAGGTGAAGGGCCGTTTTCATCAAATTATGTCGAGTCCGTATTACTAACATGGTTTAACAGTGTTGATCTTGGCCTTGATCACCTGGCTGAGGTAGAGTGTGTCAGGTTCCTCCACTGTAAAGTTACCCTTGTTTCCCCCTTTCCATACTGTCCTCTTTGGGAAGAAGCCCCTCCGTGCAGCCCATGCATAAGGAGTGGGGGCTGTTGTTCGCCTTCCCTGAGGGTGAAGTATCCACGTTATTTGGGATTCTTCTGCCGGGATTTGTTCTTCTCCCATTTATTTAGTCAATCTTTGGGCTGTAACCCAATCCTACTTTATTTATTTTGTTGCTCAAATTGTCCGGTGTGGGCCTGTGGCCTTTTTTCAGCTGATGCCTGGGTACCATCTTACATACTCCCAGCACTGTGGTTTTTTAAAAATGGTTTTGTTTTGTTATGTTTTGAGCACTTCATGATGCTTCAGGCTCATCTTCTGTATTTTCTGCCACAGTCTCTAAGGATCCATGGTTTCTTTAATTTGGAGAATAGTATTAGAAACTGTGTTAGCTTCCGAGCTGCAAAAACAAGTACCGTCCCATGGACTGGCTTAACAGCAGGCTTTCTTGGCTCACAGCTCAGAAGCTAGAAGCTGGCTTCCTCCTGGGGTTGGTATCTTCTGGCTGGCTGGCAGTCTTTCAGGTTCCCTGGCTTTTCTGGCACGTGGCACCATCTTCTCCTTTGTCTTCCTGGTTCTGCTGACTTCCAGCTTCTGGCTGCTCCCCGTGCCTTCTCTCTGTGCCTTTCAGTCTGCTTGTAAAGGGATCCAGTGACCCAGGTGAAAACCCAACCTGGTTCAGGTGTGCCACACCCCAACTGAAGTCACGCCTTAAAGAGCTCCTGCTCACTGTGCGTCCACACCCAGCATGTGGACCTAGACCAAGTACAGGCCTAAACTGGGGTCCACCACAGAAGCTAAGATCTGGGTGCTAGCTTGCTCATTACTGCCGGGACGTCCTTCCTGCTAGACCGCTTCGAGACAGGAACTATGCGGGTTGTATTAACCCATCTACATACACATACATATCCATATCGCTATATGCAGCCATCTGTATCTCTTTGAAGCGAAACACGAGTTCATACCTCCAACACCAATCCATTACCTGGATCATTCCAGCCTCCTTCCCTTGCTTATCTGTAAACTCCTACTCCAGCAGAGAGAAGCCTGATGCCCGCAGTGTGCCACCCATTTATTCAAAGGTTTAACTCCAGTGCATGTATAGCACATAGAACTTTTTAACCAACACCCCGTGGGACACAACTCTGTCAACTAGAGTACGTGTCTTATGTGTGGCTCTTTTGCCCTTAGTCCCACTGACTCTACTTATTTCTGAAGTTATGTAGGTTGTCAGTTTATTCTCCCACCTCCTAAATGTGGTTAATTAATATATTTCTAATAGAGTTAGGTCCTTCTGTCTTTCTGCATTCATTTGACCTCCTAAATGTTTTCCTTGAATGTGCATACATTAAGCTTCACTCTCTGTGCTGTTGAATTCGATGGGTTTTGACAAAGGCATAGTGTCACATATCTACCATTACAGGATTATACAAAATAGTTTCGCTGCCTTTAAAAATCCCCAGTGCTTCACCTGTTTGGTCCTCACCTCCTCTCCTTGAACCCCTGACAGCTGCTGCCTTTTTGTTACTTGATAACTCATTTCTTTTTATTGCTGAATTATATTGGTATAGACATACCACAGTTTGTTTATTCATTGACCTACTTAAGGACATTTGGTTGCTTCCAGTTTTTGATGACTATAAATAAAGCTGCTGTAAACATTCACGGGAGGGTTTTGTGTAGACAGAAGTTTTAAATCAGTTGGCTAAATATCTAGGAGTGCTATTGCTGGATCATATGGCATGGCTATGTTTAGCTTTGTAAGAAACTGCCAAACTGTATCCCAAAGTGGTTGTATCATTTTGCCTTCCCATCAGCAGTGAGTTAGAGTTCCCATTGATCCACCTCTTTACAAGCAATTGGTACCATCAAGTTTTTGCTTTGTTTCTTAATTTTGGCCACTGTAATAGGTGTATAGTGGTATCTCAATGGTGTTTTAATTTGCTATTGTTTTAAATGGCAAATGATGCTGAGCATTTTTCATAAATTATTTGCTTACTGTATATCTTATTTGGTGAGATGTTTGTTCAGCTCTTTTGCCTATTTTTAATTGGGTTATTTGTTTTCTTATATTTAGTTCTAAGGGTCCTTTATAAATTTTTAGTAAAGTCCTTTAAGAGTTATATGTTTTGCAAAAATTTTCTACAAATCTTTGTATTTCTTTAACATTATCTCTCACGGAGCAGAAGTTTTTAATTTTTAATAAAGTTCAACTTACTATTTTTCTTTCATGAATTGTGCTTTTGGTGATGTATATAAAAACTCATATTTAAACCCGAGGTAACCTAGATTTTCTCCTATGTTTCCTTCTAGAAGTTTTATAGATTTGCACTTTAAATTTAGGCCTATGATCCATTTTAAGATTCTTTTTGTGGAAGGTTTAAGGTCTAATCTTGATTTATCATTGTTATTCCCATTTTGCATGTGGATGTTTGTGATGGTTAGGTCATGTGCCAGTGGGCCAGGCCCCATGGTGCCCAGTTGTTTGGTCAAGCAAGCACTGGCTTAATTGTCACTGTGAGGCCTTTTTGTGGACTTAAGTCATCAGTAAGTTGATTGCATCTATGGCTGATGACATCTATAATCAACTGAGGAGCGTGCCTCCAGCAGTGAGAGATTGCTATCCAATCAGTCCAAGACTTTAAAAGGAGAAGTTATGATTTCAGCAGTCAGAAGAGAAAATGTCCATCTCTTCTTCACCCAGCCAGCTTCTCCTGGGGAATTCATCAAAACCTTCATCAGAGTTCCAAGCTTGCAGCCTGCCTTACGGAATTTGGACTTGTGAATCTCCACAGTCACAGGAGACAACTTTATAAAATCTCGTAATATTTACAGATATCTCCTGTCAGTTCTATTTCCTAGGAGAATCCTGACTGATACAGGTGTCCAATTTTTTTCCCAGCAATTTATTGAAATGAATACCCTTTTTCCATTGACTTGTCTTTGCTCCTTTGTCAAAGATGAGCTGACAACATTTGTATGGGTCTGTCTCTAGGCTCTCCTTTTTCTCCCCGTTGAACTGTGTGTGTGGTCTTTCTCCAACGCCATGCTGTCTCTATTACCGTAGCTTTCTCCTAAGTGAGGCAGTGTGAGTCCTCCAAATTTGTTCTCTTCTTCAGGGTTGTGTTGGCTATTCTAGGTCTTTTGCTTTTCCATATAAACTTTCAAACTGGTTTGCTGATATCTACAAAGTAGCTCGCTGGAAATTTCGTTGGGATTACATTGAATCTGTAGTTCAAGTTTGGAAGAATTGGCATCTTAACACAATCATGTCCCCCAATCCATGAACGTGGAACGTCCTCCAATTATTTAGATCATGGATTTCTTTTATCAGAGTTTGGTAGTTTTCCATATACAGATTCTTTATATATTCTGTTAGATATAGACCTAAGCATTTCTCTCTTTTTGTATTGTAAATGGTATTTTTTTATTTCAAATTATAATTGTTCATTCCTAGTATATAGGAAAAATGATTTTTGTACGTTAACCTTGGGTCCTGAAAGTTTGCCATTCTTGCTTATTAGTTCCATGTGGGTTTTTGTTTGTTTGTTTGTTGATTCTTTGGAATTTTCTACATGGACAATCATGTTATCTATGAAAAAAAGGCAGTTTTATTTATTTATTTACCTATATACACAATTTATTTCCTTTTCTTGTCTTATTACACTAGCTATGACTCCCGCTATGATGTTGAATCAGAGTGGTAAGAGAAGATATGCTTGCTTTGTCACCATTAAGTATGGTTCTAGTTATAGGTGTTTTGTATATGCTCTTTATAAAGTTGAAGAAGTTCCTTTTTATGCCTAGTTTGCCGAGAATTTTTAATCGCAAATGAGTGCTAAAAATTCTTTTTTAGGATGAGTTGATATGATCATTTGAATTTTTTTCTTTAGCCTATTGATCTGGTGGATTCTAGTAATTGACTTTCAAGTATTATACCAGTCTTGCATACCTGGAATAAATCTCTCTTTCTTGTGTATAATTCTTTTTATACATAATTGGATTTATTTTGATAATATTTGTCAGTAATTTTTACATCTATGTTTATGAGAGATATCTATTTGTAGTTTTCCTTTCCTGCAATGTTTTTATCTGGTTTTGGAATCAGAGTAATACTGGCTTCATGGAATAAATTGGGAAGTGTTCCTTCTGCTTCTAATTTTTGGAAGAGTTTGTAGAGAATTGTTATAATTTTGTCCTTAAATGTTTTTTTTTTTATTTTCCTATGAAACCATCTGGGTCTGGTGCTTTCTTTTCTTCAAGGTTATTCATTATTCATTTAATTCATTAACAGATAAATGTGTAAGTTTAAGTAATTTGTGTCTTGCAAGGAATTGTCCATTTGTGTAAGTTATCAAGTTTGTAGGTATAGAGTTCACAGCATTCCTGTATTATCTTCTTAATGTCCATGAGAGCAATAGCAATCTCTCTACTTTCATTTTTGTTATTAGTAATTTATGTCCTCCCTTTTTTCTTAGTAATCCCAGCCAGACATTTATCAACTTTGTTGCTCTTTTCACAGAATAAGCTTTTGGTTTCACTAATTTTCTCTATTGTTTTACTGTTTTCAATTTCACTGATTCCTACTCTTATTTCTTTACTTATTTTCTTCTACTTGCTTTAGGCTTAAATTGCTCTTTTCTTTCTCTAGTTTCCTAACTAGAGATTGTTGAGTTACAGCTTTCTTCTTTTTATAGTATGCATTTAATACTATGAATTTCCCTCTACCTACTGTTTTTGCTGCATCTCACAAATTTTGATAAATTGCTTTTTAAATTATTTTAATTACCATTTTAATTAATATTTAAAAATTTTCCTTAAACTCTTTCTTGACCCATGTGTTATTGAGAAGTATGTTGGGAATTTTCCAGCTGTCTTTCTGATATTAATTTCTAGTTTAATTCCTTTGTGGTCTGAGCTCATACTTGGTATGATCTTTAAGAAGAAGGAAAATAAATGATTTTATTTTACCTTTATTTGTTCCTTCTCTGATGCACTTCCTTTCCTCATGTAGATCTAAATTTCTGCCCTATATTATTTCCTTCTTCTTGAAGAACTTCTCTTATAATTTCTTTCAGGATGGGTCTAGTGTGATGATTTGCTATTTTTGTTTGTCTGAGAAAGTTTTTCTTTCTCCTTCATTTTAGAAGGATAATTTTGCTGGGTATATAATTCTAGGTGGGTGTTTTTTTTCTTTCAATACTTTAAATATCTCACCCCACTCTCTTTTGCCTGCTTGGTTCCTAATTAGATGTCTCACGTAATTCTTATCCACCTTCTTCTATACATACAGTGTTTCTCCTGTCTGGCTTTTTGAAAGATATGCCGAGGTGTAGATATTTTGATAGTTATTCTGCTTGGGGTTTTCTGAGCTTCTTGGATCTGTGATTTGACATCTGTCATTAATTTTGGGAAATTCTCAGCTATTGTTATTTCAAATACTTCTTCTGCTCCATTCCATCTTTCTTCTCCTTCTGATATTTCATTCATGTGTTCGTTACACCTCTTGAAATAGTCCCACAGCTCTTGGATGTTATCTTGTTTTCTTTTTTTTCCCTTTGTGTTTCAATTTGGGAAGTTTTTATTGACATATCTTTAAGTCCACAGAGCCTTTACTCGGTTGAATCCAGTCTACTGATGAATTCATCAAAAGTATTCCTCACTTCTCTTTTTCATTTATAGCGTTTCCTTTTGATTCTTTCTTAGAGATTATATCTCTTTCTGACAGTACCCATATGCTCTTGCATAGTGCCTACTTTTTTCATTAGAACCCTTAACATATTAATCACAGTTATTTTGAATTTCCTGTCTGATAATTCCAAAATTTGTATCATATCTGAGTCTACTTTCTTTGTCTCTTCAGACTGCGCTATTTTTTTTTTAGCTGTTTAGCATGCTTTTAATAGTTTTGTTGTTGTTGAAAGCCAGGCGTGATGTATCAGACAGCAGGAACTGATGTAAATAGGCCTTCAGTGTTAGGTTTTATGTTTATCTGGCAAGGAGTTGGCATGTGCTTCATGTTTGCTGTAGCTGTAGGTGCCAAAGGCTTCAGACTACACTAGTGTCCTTGTTTTTTGTCTCCTTCATTGTCTTTGGGCTTCCCTGAGTACTCCTGCTTAAATATAGTGCTCATCTTTCAACTCTTTCAGGTGTAAACACTTTTATTTTCCTGGAGTCCTGTTCATGCTTGCTAAGGTGATGGGGAAGGAAAGCATTCTACACCTTCGATTAAATATCAATCTTTTACTGGGCCCGTGTTCCTGGGCTGTGACCTTCACAAGAGTTTCTTAGTCCCCTACCTTAGGTAGGACAGGAAAGCTAGAGGGAGCTGGAGTCAGGTAAACACCCTTTCCTCTGATTAAATAAAGTTCTGTTAAAGTTGTTACCATGGAAAGTACTTTGTACATATCTCAAAATTTTTTCTTACCCTGCCAGAGCCTCAAGGGGATCTTTCTTGGCTCTCCACCATGAGAAACCTTTGAAGTTCCAGGAGGTAACACTCATGAAAATGTGGAGCTACCCCTAAGACTGTGGCCCCCAAGAATTTCCCACTCCTATGGTCCTCCTCACTTAGCCTTCAGCATCTCGTGGGAATTACCATGTAAGTGTGTCTTCCAGTTTATGGTTCCAGTGGCTTCGGCTCCAGATAAGCCAATTCCAGCAATAAATCTCCATATTCTCCTGGTCCTCCAGATTTGGGGGTGGCAGTTTTCCCTGTGACTTCAATTCCCTGTGGCTCCAATAAAAGTTGTTGGTTTTCAATGTGTTCATCTGTTTTTCTTAATTTAACTATGGAAACAATAATTTCCAAACCCTTTACATGTCAGAGGTGACACCAGAATTCCCCGCTCTACTTTTAAAATAAAATGTGCTTAAGGATTTCCTTTACATATACTGAGCATCCCATTAAGTGATTTTATAACTTTTGCTTCAACCATCAAACATAATTTTTAAAACTTGTGAGAAGAAAACAGTCGATTATATCTACCCCTCATTTTTAACCATTCTATTGTTCTTCCTCCTTTTCGAAATTCCAAGCTCCTTCTGTTATCATTTCACAGCTTTAAGGGTAAGTCTGTTGGTGACAAATTTTCTTAGTTTCCTTTTATCTGAGAATGTCTTTGTTTTCCCTTTTTTCCCAAAGAATATTTTTGCTGGTTATAAAATTTGGTGTTGACAGTTCTTTTCTATTAGAATGTGAACGATATTGTACTTCCTTTTGAATTTCATGGTTTCTACTGAGAAATAAACTGCTCTTCAAATTGCTTTTCTCCTATAGATAGCATGTCATTTCTCTCCACCTGCTTTCAGGATTTTTTTATCTTTAGATTTCAGGTGTTTGATAATGAGGTTTCTTGGCATTGATTTCTTTAGGCTTATTCTGTTTGGGATTCACTCAGTTTCTTGGATCTGTTAGTTTGTATATTTGGCCAAATTTGGGGAAATTTCAGCCATTATTTCTTTAAATACTTTCTTTCTAAGCCCTACTTTTTTCTTTCTCTCCTTATGGTATTCTGACCATACAAATGTTAGGACTTTGTTATAATCCCACAGGTCCCTAAGACTTTATTCTTTTTTACTGTCTGTTTGTTCAGATTGGGTGATTCCTCTGTTATCTACAAGCTACTATTGAGCTCATCCAGTGAGATTTCTATTTTAGTTAGCGAAGCTTTAAGTTCTAAAATCTCAGTTTGAGGCTTTTCTATATCTATTTCTTTGCTGAGAATCTCTTTTTTTCCATTTGTTTCAAGCATGTTCATGATTTCAGTTGAACCATTTTTGATTGATGCTTTAAACTCATTGGGAGTTATTTCCAACATCCGAGTCATCTCGGCACTGGCATCTGTTGATTATTGTTTCTCATTCAAGTTGTGATTGTCCCGGTTCTCAGTGTAACAAATGATTTTTTTTTACTGTATCCTAGATATTCTGAATATTACATCATGAGACTCTGGGTCCTATTTACTCTTTTAGCAGGCAGTCTCTGGGTTTAGCTGTCAGAGGCAGGCCTGAGTGGGATGGATTTCCAACTTCCTGCCTGGCCCTTTTGACATCACCTTGGCTAAAATGGACAATCAACCTGCAC
>PVKH010024227.1:0-13673 GCA_004027955.1 Chaetophractus vellerosus
GTGCGAGTGATCATTTTGTCATAAAGTGTTGTATCAGTGTGTGGAGACCCACACAATGAATGGGAAGGAGTTGGATTCCCATCCTGGAGAGGACCAATATGTTCACAAACAGAGGGGTGGGAGTCTCTCGTGGGCAGTTCCTAGTAGGGGAGGACAGAGCAGTGTGCCAAGACCTCAGTATTGTTGAAAGTAACTGAATCTTGTCATCTAAGGAGTGAAGCCAGGGAGTTGCCATGGGCCCCTAGGGGAGGGACAGGGAGGAATGGAGTGGATAGATTAGGGAGTATTTAGTGGGCAGTGGAAGTGTTCTGCATCGTCTTGCAGTGATGGACACAGGCCATATTGGATATGATCAAAATTTATAAGGCTGTACGGTCTACAGTGTAGACCATGGTGTGAACCATTGACCATGGTTAGTAGCTATGTTTCACTATTTGTATATCAGTTGTAACAAAGGTACCATCCACATATAAAATGTGACAGCTTACTTACCTTGTTGGTAAAAAAAAAAATAATAATCAGCATTTCTTTTGGAATTCATCAATATCAAACTGCCACACCTCCTGAGAGCCTCCTTCTTTCTCAAATGTGACCTCTCTCCAGGGCAAACTCAGCATGTAAATGCATTGTCTTCCTGCCAGCATGGGGCAAAGCTCCTGGGCATGAGCCTCTCTGGCACCAAGGGATTACTACCAAGTGCCAACTAGTGGTGCAACTGGAGGAGGAACTTGACCAAAAGGTGGAATGGGTAAACGCAAATGGGTTCATATGGCTGGGAGACTTCAGGGTGTGTTGGGAGTTTTTTCCAGAGGTTATGTTTATGTATATCTTAATAGGGTCCTGTTGACTGCCACAGTAAATATTGCCTCAAATAGAGGGGCTCCTGAGGGCTCTGGAGACATCTAGACACTATAGGCAGTGCTGGACAGGTCAGGAGTTTGGTGCCCTGCCAGTGGGTCCTACTTTGGGTTTGTTCTCACCAGAGTGTCAGAGTTGAACTCAGTTCTGCTTTCCCTATACATGGCTCTTCTGTCCCTTCTATTTGAACCTATAGTTAGTACTAGAGTTGATGGGTTTATGTCCAAGAGACTTGAATCTTTGGACTTGCCATGTCCAGTTGGGCCCTGGGTCTTGGCAGAGTTGCAACACCTACTCTCCAGTTCATTGGACTCACCCAGGACAACTAACAAGGAGATGATGATGGAAAATCACCCTCCCAAGGAACAGGTTGAGTCTGCGGCTGCAATCAGGATAGTACCATCCATCTGCCCCATGGGATCGAGGCCCCTTCTCAGTTAGAGGTGGAGTGGGAATCACCATCCCAGAATCCTCAGGATTGGGGAATGAAAGATGGACTAGAGTCTATTTACTGTTAATCTACTATAGGTTTATAGTTGTTCCAGCAATTGAAGAATGTTTATCATTGATGTGGATGCAGTGGCCTCTGGAGTTTCTGAGGGGAGGGAGAGGGAGGAATAGATAGAATATGGGAGGATATTATATAATATAATGGATATAACATGTTCGGGAGGTGGGAGTTGTCCTGAATGACGTTGCCGTGACAGATGCAGGCCATTGTATATCTTGTCATAACTTACAAGACTGTGCAGGACAGAGTGTAAAGTCCAGTGTAAACTTTGATCCACACTTAATGGCAAGCTTCCGATGTGTGCTAAGCAGTTGTGGCAGGTGCACCACACTAATAAAGGGTGTTGTTGATGGGGGGAGGTGTGGGAGGGGAGGCAGTGGGGTGTGTGGGAGTCCCCTGTATTTTTTGTGTAACATTTACATAATCTAAGTATCTTTTTAAAAAATTTAAAACGGTATATATATATATAAAAGAACTGCTTTCACATCAGAATTGTTATTAATGATAGAACAATAGAATAATGAAAAAAATGAGTCATTTACATTTATTTTCCTGTTAACTTTCTGTTTAGTTCTTTTTTTTTTTTTGCACAAGAATTTCATTATTTAATGACTGGCTTACAGCCAAATTGTTCCCAATGCTTTAAAATATAATTTACATAGAGGCAGAGTAGGCATCACTGTCCCCAAATCCTCAAGACTGGGGAATGAACAATGGACTAGAGTAGACTCACTGCTATTCTACCATAGACTCATTGTTATTCTAGCAATGGAAGAACTTTTTTTATCATTGATGTGGAGGCAGTGGCCCCCAGAGGTTTAGGATGAGGGAGGGGGAAATAGGTGTAATATGGGGGCATTTTTGGGACACTGGAATTGTCCTGCATGACGTTGCAATGACAGATACAGGCCATTATATATTTTGTCATAACTTACAAAACTGTGCAGGACAGAGTGTAAACTGTAGACCATGGTTAGTAGCAATGCTTCAACATGTGTTTATCAGTTGTAACAAATGTTCCACACTAATGAAGGATGTTGTTTATGTGGGAAGTGTGGGAGAGGGAGGGAGTGGGGCATACGGGAATCTCCTATATTTTTTTATGTAACATTTATGTAATCTAAAATTTCTTTAAAATAAATCTTTTAAATGCAATTTATAACATTTTCCTTTGCTCCAGAGCTTTGCTTATTTCCCATTTTGACTGACAGACCTAGGATGAGCAAGACTAATTCCAGGATATACTCCCTGACGTCATTGAAGTCTCGGGAAAACCTGGTTTTCCTCATGACTTGCTCCTTTTAGGAACATCACTTGAGTGGGAGTCCTCGGCCTCTGGGCTGGAAGAGTGGCTGTCCAACCCTGAGGGTCCAGAATCCCACCAGGCAGCAAACTAGTCCACACCAGTCCTTGCCGGGTGTGGGGGAGGGTTACCTGCCTCTAGAACTCCTGGCTGATGCTCGCCAAATGAAGCCAGGGACGTTTTGGATTCCTCTAGGTTCTTGGCGAGATTTGATGCAGGCTCCTCTAGGCAGAGCTCTGTTTAGTCCTTTAGCCTGTTTCTAGAAGGTTGTTGGCCTTTGTGTTCTATACTGTTAGCAGCTCTCTCTATGTTCGGAAAATCCAGGATGTGTGTGTCCTATCAGTACTAACCCTTTTTTCCAAGTATAAAATTTGGGCTTTTAAACACCAACTCTGGGGCCGGCTCGATAGCCCAGTGGATAGGGCACCGGCATACCACATGGGAGGCCCCGGGTTCGGTTCCCAGGGACCTCTCCTAGCGGGCAGACCGCCTTGAGAATGGCAAGCCACCATGGGCAGGCCGGAGGTGCCGTGGGCAGGGCAAGAAGCTGCCACGGACATGGCAAGAGCCGCCACGGGCAGGGCAGGTTGCCCACGGATGGAGCGCAGCCAGCCACCCGCGAACTGAAAGCCGGCCGTGAACAGACGCAGAGACCGCCCACAAGCGGGGAAAGCCGCGCCTGCGCAGTGACCACTCTCGGTGCGTCGCCGCAGCGGGGGGAAGGGGAGATATGTAATAAAATAAATAAATCTTAAAAAAAAAATTAAAAAAAAATAAAAATAAACACCAACTCTCCAGTTCATTGGACTCACCCAGGACAACTAACAAGGAGATGATGATGGACAACCCCCATACCAAGGAAACGAGAGTCTACAGCTGCAAGCAATATCTTAATTGCTTAGTGGCAATGCTCCAAAATGTGTTCAGTTGCAGTGATGGCACCACACTAATAAAGGATGCGGTTAATGGGGGTAAATGTGGGCGGTGTGGGAGCAGGGCATATGGGAATCCCTATATTTATAATGTAACATTTATGTAATGTAAATATTATTTAAAAAATTAAGAATTAAAAAAAAACAACTAAAAATTTGCGCTTTTAATTTGAATATACTATTTTATTTTGCCATAAAAAGTATTTTTAATGTTGTCAAGTGTATCTATCTTTCTTCCTTACTTCCTGCATGTAGATTTTGAGTAACAACTTAAAAAGCTTTCCCAATGCTGACTATAGAGGAATTCATCCATGTTTTCTTTAGTTCTAGAACTTTTATGATTTAATTTAAATTTAAAGTTTGTGATTCATTTGAAAACCTAGTGTTCATCCAATTTTATCTTTTGCCAGTTATTCCCAAACCACTATTTTCAATATCCATCTTTTATCTATTGATATGAGATTTTTCTTTTCTCATATACAAAACATCCATATGCAGTTAGGTCTACTTATAGATTTTTATTATGCTCCATTGTTACATATGTCAATACCTCGTTATTTTAATTATAAAATTGTTAAAGTATTTTAATTCCTGATAAGGTTGCATGCAATATGCTCGTTGCTCCTTTAGCAAAGAAAAAAGTAGGTCAAATCCATTTAGCCAATTTTAAGATTTACTATATAGGTACAGTAATCGAGTCAGCGAGCACAGTACTGGCAGAAAAAAGTAGTCAGATAAAGCAATGGAACAGAAGAGAGATCCAAGAAATAGCCCTGCACAAATAGGTTCTTCTCATATTTTACAAAGAAGCAACAGGTATTCAATGGAGGAAAAAGAATCTTTTCGACAAATGGCCCTGGAGCAATTGGACATCCATAGGCAAAATAAGACCTGAAACTAAAATCCATACCTTATACAAAAATTACTGCAAAATGGATCAAGGACTTAAATCTAATATATAAAATTTAACTAAAAGCTTTTAGAAGAAAATATTCAATGCAAACACCCAGGCAAAGATGTTTCAGTCAGGACACCAAAAGCGTGATTCAGAGGCAAAAAACATTGATTAAAGAGATTTTGTCAAAATAAAAAATTTTGCTCTGCAAAATATCTTGTTAAGAACAGAAAAAGACAGGGTACAGACTGGGAGAAAATATTTACCAACTGCCTAGCACACGAAGGCCGTATCTGTAGAAGAACTAAAGAGCTCAGAAAACTCTGCCCTTAAAACATAACCAGTCCAATTAAAAGACAATCTCCTCCACACGTGCGCACCTGTGAACACGTTGCCTCACCTGGCAAAAGGGTCTCTGCAGGTGTGGTTAAGGTTAAGGACCTTGATGGTCCAGGGAGATTATTTTGGATTGCTGGGTGGGCCTTGGCTAATCCCACGAGTCCTTACAAGCAAGAACCTTTCCTGATTGTGGCCAGAGAAAGAGCTGGATTAAAAGCAGAAGGATTGGGGAGACATTTCCAGCTTTGATGATGGAAGGATGGGGCTATGAACCTGGGAATGCAGGCCCTCCAGAAGCTGGAAAAGGCCAGGAAAAGGACCCTCCCCTAGAGCTCTAGGAAGGAGCACAGCCCTGCCGACAGCTTGATGGTAACCCAGTGACCCCATTTCAGGATTCTGTAAGGCAATACCGTCCCGCTCTTTTAAGCCACACATTTGTGGTGGTTTGCTGTGGGAGCAATAAGAACCTAATTCAGATTCTTGCAAGAGCTAAACTTACACTTACTATATGACCCAGCAGTCACACTCCTGGTGTTTATCCCAAGAAAACAAAAACTTGCACGTGAATGTTCATGGCAGTTTTATTTGTAATTGCCAAATATCGGAAGCAACCCACATGTCCCTCAGTGGGTGAGCAGTGGCACATCCACACAGGAGACTACTACTCAGCAATAAAAAGGTAAAAACCTGTCGAACACGATAAACTTGGATGGATCTCAAGAGCATTATACTCGGTGGGGAAAAAAAATCACAAAATGTTACATACTGTGTCATACCGTTTATATAACAGCTTAGAAAGGACAGTGTTACAGAGGTGAAGAAACGATTGGTGGTTGCCAGGGTTCACAGGGTCTGGGGAGG
The DNA here is from genome assembly GCA_004027955.1 of Chaetophractus vellerosus. Classification (NCBI taxonomy): domain Eukaryota; kingdom Metazoa; phylum Chordata; class Mammalia; order Cingulata; family Chlamyphoridae; genus Chaetophractus; species Chaetophractus vellerosus. The sequence continues at coordinate 5,700 of PVKH010024227.1, forward strand.
GCGTAAATGTGGCTAGAAAAGGATAGAATGAACAAGCTATTTGAGGTGATTGTGTGTCTTGATTGTGGTGGTGGTTAAATCCACACATGGGATAAAATTGCGTAGAACTGTACACCCACACACACACATACATATGCAAGGAGTACATATAAACTGGTTAAATCTGGATATGGCATGGGTCGTACCGATAATCGTTTTCTTGTTTGGATATTGTACTCTAATTATGTATGATGCTACCATTTAGGGAAAATGGATGAATGGTACATGGGACATCTCTGTACTATTTTTGCAACTTTCTGTTGGATCTATAATTACTTAAAAAAAACTTGAAAAGTAATAGAAAAACTTAGGGTTAAATTTGTGTATCATTGGGAACTGTGGCTTCTTAATCTGTGGCTTAAAATCCAGAAACCGCAAGTGAAAAATAAAACTTTTCCATGGATAGAAAAAAGAAAGCAAAGTGAAATGACAAATGGCAATTTGGAAAAGTATTTGTCACTTGTGTCACAAAAGCTTAAACTTTCTCATATCAAAAATTCTTCTAAAAATGCAGAGGAAGTGAAAACATCTCTGCAGAAAAGTGGATTACGAATATGAACATAAAGTTCATAGAAAAGAAAATGCATTTGGCTCAAATCGTTGAAAATATGCTCACATCCGCTTACAACAAGAGGAATAAAAATAAAAATTAAAAGGAGATCCCATTTCTCACTCATTTGATTGGCAACAGAAGGACTGTTTGACAACATACTCTGCCGTCAAAGCTGCGGGGCGTCGGTCAGTCTCAGGTACACCTGCTGTGGATGTAGATTGAGTCACCCTCTACGGAGCCAGATGAGATAATATGTAGCTAATTTACATATTCATTACCCTTTGACCCAGCAACTTCACTTCCGGGAACTGATTCCCAAAATGTAAAAACTCCTGTGCTACAGGCATTCATTGCAGGAAGATTTGATGAATTAGAACCAACCCCAATGGCCATCAGGATGGGACTGGAAAATTAAACACAGTGTAGTACTAGGCAGCTGTGAAGAGAAATGTGAATATCTCTATATCTTAAAATGGACAGTTCCTGGGATATCTTGATGTGTAGAAATAAAGGAAAGGGGAGAAAAAATTGAATGAAGATCTGGCTATATTCAATAAGAAAAGTAAGAATAGCAAATTTTATGTCTATGTACATGTGCATGTGAACTTAACTCTAGTGGAGGGTAGAAAATATTGTGGAAGGGACAGAGTTAGAAGCTAGACATCTTTGAATATAATTTGTTTTACAGATTTGAATTCAGAATCAGAGTTTTGAAAAATTACAAAAGTGATATAATATTGCCATGTGCATATTGCCATGTGAAAGAAAGCCAGTCTGAAAAGGCTACATACTGTATGATTCCAACCCTATGACATTGTGTATAAGACAAAGCTATGGAGACTGTATAAAGACCAGAGTTCAGGGGACGTGGAGGAGATGAGTGACTAGGCACAGGGCATTTCAGGGCAGTGAATCTACTGTAAATGATACCATATCAGTGGATCCCTGTCATTGCACATTTGCCAAAATCCATAGAACTGACACATGATGCATGAACCTGAATGTAAACTATGGACTTTGGTGACCTGAAATGTCTCCGTTTGGGTTATCGATTATAACAAACCTAGTACACTAATACGAGATGTCAGTGATAGGAGAAACCTTGCATAAGTGTATGTAAGTATGCATTTCCCTCCTCTGTTCACGGAAAATGCCCCGAAAAGACAGCATGGTAAACCCATAGCCATGAGTTTCCGTAGTTCACGGATGATGGGCTTGAAATGCCATTTCCTGTCAGAGGAAGCAGGGCTCCTTGAAAACAAGTAACTCAAAGTTCAGGGCAAGAAATGCACAAGTTTATCTTAGAACGTCTCGTTATACTGGGTAACAGGGATACGAAAAGGACTAGCAGGGTCATGTCTAAACAACCTGGGGCACCCGAAAAAGTTTCTATTAGCCAAAAATGGTACAACTTGAGCATCACTGAAACCAATTTTGGCAATGAACCCACAGGCGTCAAATATGTATAGTGCAATAGAAAAAATCATCCCATGGTCACCACTGGAAACTTGAAAATAATGTAAAAGGATTGAGCATTTTATCAAATCTTTTCATATTACAAGGTAACCAAGAGTTGATTGAGGGAAGTTTCTATTTAGAAAACAGGTGAATGAAGAAGAAATGATAGAATTAGGACGTCATCATCTTGCATCATGTAATGAATGAGTAGATCTAATCAATGATAATTACAGCTGCTAGCATTATAAAGAGAACAAATGGACATTACGCATATCTCTTAATGAAGTGCACTCATCCATGTATAACTAAGTCGTTCCCCACACAAATCAATTCTGAGTTTGACCAAACCGCTAGATTAAATTTAACAGTTCAATTTACCAATATACAGAAGACACAATAATATATATTACAGGGGTGGAATCAGAAAAATTCAGCTTATGGAATGTTCTACAGGATAAATTAACCAATTTCTTCAACCTATATCACTAGGGGAGAGAGGAATCAAAAGACTAAAGACTAAAAGAGACATGACACATATTAAACAATTGTAATGTATGCACAGTACTTGAATACTGATTCAAACAAATAAACTGTTAATAAATGACTTTTATGAGCCCATTGGAAGTTTGAGCACTGCCTGTTACTCGACATGATGTGTTTGTCAGAAGTCCTTATGACTGTACAGCAAGTACACTGAATTCACTGGATGTAAATTTTAAAGCTTTTAAAATGGTACTCACAATCCAAATCCAGAAATAAGCAAGAAGGATAATACACCCTATCCAAATTGAGGCTTGTGCAAAGAATACAAGTTTTTTTAACATTAAAAAAATCAGCCCATTTAATCTACTTATCAATAAATTAAGAGAACAAAAACATGATCCCTCCAACAATGCCTGACAGAATTAAACATTCATTCACGCTACAAACTCTTATTAAAATGTGAAAAGAAAGGAACATCCTTCGTTAACAAGAGATTCTAGAAAAAATAGCAAACATCACATTCAGTGGTGAAATGTCAATAGCTTTCCTTTGTCATTGGGAGCAAGACGAGGGTAACCGCTGTGGCGGATTGCGCCCTCTCGGAAGCAGACTGAGATAAAGTCATAACCAGTGTCTAAAGCACGATACACCATGAAGTGGGGATAACAGGAGTTCATGGGACTTAATGAGGTTAAATGTTATTTTCTGAAACTTTAGCTTCAGTTATATTTACGTAGGTCTACTCCGTCAAGAGGTAAAACCTATTTCTTGCTTGGTTCACATCACAAAAATATGAAAACATCCCAGAGCATGGATTCCGAATAGATTTGTAAGTTATACAAGATGTCCTTAACTCTGACTGTACTTACTGCTTACCCCCATCTCCACTGCCCACAATACACATTTACCCAAATCCACACTACATGCAGCTTCTAGAACGGGCCACGTAATTTCAGGTCCTGTGTACTTGCAAAGACGACCTAGAATGCCTTGCCTGCATCACCTGCTCAATGCCCAGCTCAAGGGCACTACCGGTGAATCTGATTCACTTCCATCCCTCTGCTTCCCTGATAAAGCTTCATTAGCGTCCTCAGCTCAGTGTGTTTCAATTATTTGCCTACATGCCACCTTCTCATTGGACAGGGTGCCTTTGGAGAAGAGATATTGTGTCTTAATTATCTTTCTAATTGGGGCGGCAGACGTGCGAGGAAAGGAGAGTAGCAGAACATTTGCAGTAGTGTGTCTTTATTGAGGCTTGAGCAGAGCGCGTGGGGATGGAGGAGCCCTTTGGATGGGGACTCCTCTCAACCACCTCCTGCCACTCACCGCCTGCCAAACTCAGGAGCAACCATGCTGAGCTGTACTTTCCTGCGCAGATCCCTGTCACCTAGACGTAGAGACACACCCCCACAGGGCCACTTTCCATAATGAAAAATAGGCCAGTGAAGTGTTTTGGCAACCAGGCAGCATTGAACTGTCAAATTATCCTCTGCTCTGGGGTAGCAAGAGAAGCCTGGCTTCTGCTTTCATTTGCTTCTCATTACCCTGTTGGCTTTATTAGCTTTGTGATGCTGTCTAGACCTGGTGGGAAAATCTACAGATAGCTGAGCTTGATCTCTAGCATTTTCCCTCAAATTGATTCCCTAATCCATTGGGGAAAATAGTCCTTAGGGGATTGTAGAAACTACTCCATTTCTCTGCTAATTCAGCAAATATTTTTTGAGGAAGGATGTGAGCCCAGAACTGTGCAGACTGAGAATACAAGGCTGAATAAGACAGATTAATAGCCTCAAATTGCTTATTGGATTGAGAGTTTACAGAGACCAATACAGAGAAAAACGTAGTGGTGTACGTATAAATACAGGTGTCTGTACTAGGTGTTCCCCACACTTTGGTGTGCGTGTGAGTCTTCTGGGATGCTTGTTAACCTGCAGGTTCCCATTCACTAGGTCTGGGATGGGTTCTGCAATTCTGCATTTCTAGCAAACTCTTGGCTGGTGTGGCTGTAGCTGACCAGGCACTGTTCTTTCAGTGACTGGGATTTAGAGACATAGGGAACTAGATGATAATCCCCATTGGTCTTCTCCAACGATCCAAGTCTTGGCAGCTGTGAAGGGATTTCTGTCATAGACGTTGAAGAGCCTAGCTACAGTGGGGCTATGTGGCTGGTGCAGAAACCATGAAAGAACAGCAGGTAACAAGCAGGGAGGCATGGACTGTGTGTTAGCTGGCCAGGGCTGCTAGGACAAACACCACACAATGGTGGGCTTAAAGGATAGCAATTTGTCGTCTCATGGTTTTGGAGGCTCAAAGTCCACCGTCAGGGTCTCAAGAGGCCACCACGCTTTCTCCTGTGGCCTGTTGCATTCTGAGGCTGGCTTGCCACAGTCCTTGGGGCTCCTTATCTTGGAACTCTGCCTCTGGCACCTGGCGATCTTCCTCTCTCTGGCTCTTCTGCATCTAACTTCATCTCACTCTGGCCTCTCCTGACTGCTTCCAAATAACCTCTCCAATATAAGAACTCCAGGCACATGGATTAAGCTCACGCTGATTCAATCTGTGAAGACCCTATTCACAAATGAGCGCACAGCTTAGCTAATAATAACGTTGTCAAAGTCCTGTTAACAAATGGGGCTACGTTTAGACGAACGCAGATGAAGACAGGAACATGTTTTTATGGGGAGCATGATTCAATCTCCCACAGGCTAGATTTTAAAGGGCATACTAAGAACCCTAAAATGCACCTTGTAGACATTAGGACCCCATGAAAAAATAACTAATTTGTGAGTAGGGTGAAGGAAATTATAGCTACCCAGTAGTAGTGTACGGGCATATATGTGATGATTAGATAATGTTCACAAAGTATGTGTTATAAGATATTTTAGCCCAAGTTCAAAAAGAAATAAACTAATTCAAGATGAAAACAGAGTCTATGATTTGGGGGGGGGAAGTGTGATTCTTCTTTAATTATATTATTGAAACAGAATTCGCATAACACAGAAATAATCATTTTAACATGCAATACGGTGGTATTTACCACATTCACGATGTTTCCCAGCCACGAACTCTACCTTGTCCCAAAACATTTTAATATGCCAAAAGGAAACCCACTACCCATCCCCCTCACCTCAGTCCCGGGCAAAAACTTAATGTGCTTTCTCTCTCTATGAAGTTCCATAGTGTGGATATTTCATATAAACGGGGTCGTGAGACGTTTTTTTTGCAGCTGGCTCTGCTGGCGTAGCACAAGCTGAGGGTCACCCATATTGCAGCATATATGAGGACTTTGTCGCTTTGTACGGTGGGTAATATTCCACTGAACGGCAATGCCACCTTTTCCTTATTCTTTCAGGCACTGGTGGACATTTGGGTTGTTCCCCCCTTTTGGCTATTGCCAACAGTGCTGCTGTGAACATTAGTGTACAAGTATTTGTTTGAATATCTGTCTTCAGATATTTTGGGTACATACCTAGGAGTCAAACAGCTGGCTCATATGGTAATTATATGTTCAACTTTTTGAGGAACTACTTGTTTTCCGCAGTAGTTGCGCAACTTTAAATTACCACCAGCAATGCACAAGAGATGCAGTTTTTCCACATCCTTGTCACCAATTGTTATTTTCTTTATTTTAATTTTTAAAATTTTTTATATCCATCCTAATGGGTGTGAAATAGTATCTCATTGTGGTTTTGATTTACATTGGCTTATTGACTAGTGATGTTAAGCATCTTTTCATGAACTTGTTGCCCATTTGTATACCTTTTTTTGAGAAATGTCACTTCATGATCTTTGTCCATTTATAATTGGATTGCTTTTCTTTTTGTAATTTAGTTGTGAGATTTCATTATACTTTCTCATAATAGACCCTTATATATACAATTTGCAAATATTTTCGTTGTTTGTCATTTCACTTTCTTGATAGTGTCATACAATAAACAAAGGTTTTATATTGATGAAGTCCAATTTATCTATGTTTTCTTTCATTGTTTGTGTTTTTTGTGTCATAGGTAGGAATCCATTGCCAAATTCTAGGTCACAAAGATTTATCATTCTGTTATCTTCCAAGGGTTTTATAGTTTTTGTTCTTACATTTAGATCTTTGCTCCATTTTGAGTTAATTTTTGCCTATGGTATACAGTAGGAGCTCAACTTCATTCTTTTGCATGTAGATATCCAGTTTTCCAAGCACCATTTGTTGAAAAGACTGTTCTAACCCCATTAAATGATTTTGGCACCCTTGTGAAAAAGCAATTGACCAGAGTTATACGGACTTAAAATATTTTTGCACTCTCAACTCTATTCCATTGTTCTATGTGTCTGTCCTTATGTCATTATCACACTGTTTTGATTACTGTAACTATGTATAAAATTTTGAAATTAGAATGTGCGACTCCTCCAAATTTGTTTTACTTTTTCAAAATGAATTTTTCCCACTTCTACAAAAACGGCCATTGGGAATTTGACAGGGAGTGCATCAAATCTGTAGATCACTTTGGTGAGTATTGCCATCTTACAATATTAAGTGTTTCATACCATTAAGACAGGATGTCTTTCTATTTATGTGTCTTCTTTAATTCCTTTCAGCAATGTTTTGTAGTTTTCAGTGTACAAGTATTGGGTGTTCTTGGGTAAATTTATTGCTAGCAATTTCATACTTTTTTGATACCATTATAAGTGGGATTATTTTCTTTATTTTAACTTCAGGTTGTTCATTGCTGGTGTATAGAAATAAAACTGATTTTTAAGTGTTGATCTAGTATTCTGCAACTTTGTTAAATTCATTAATTAGTTTTAATAGTTTTTTCCTGTGGATTCTTTAGAATTTTCTAAGTATAGGCTTGGGTCATCTGTGAATAGAGATAATTTTATCTCTTCTGTTTTAATTTGGATGTCTTCCATTAGTGTTTCTGTCCTAATTGCTATAGCTAAGACTCCAAGTACAATGTTGAATAAAAATAGTGAATTAATACCAATTGAATTTCAATAGTATACAAAAAGTCTGCTCCTTTATACGTCCAGTCCCCACTTTACATTCTTACTGTTGCAATTACATCTTTACATGTGTGCCCATTAACATGGATTTGAAACTATTGGCTTATGCTTTTGTCTTTTAAAATCTATTGTAAAAAAAAAGAGAGAAAAGTTAAAAACCAAAAGTGCAAAATCCTGGCTTTTATATCTACTCCTATAGTTACCCTTGTTCTTATTCTTTATTTATTTGTATCCCTTAAAATTACAATCTAGCGTCATTTAATCACCCATGTCTTGTTTGGCTGTTATACTAGTGAAGAAATCTTTCTCCCTTTCTCTTTCCTTTCTCTTTTTTAAATCCGAGAATGTCATAATAGCTTCTTCATTTTTGAAGGATAGTTTTGCCAGATATAGAATTTTGGGTTGACAGTGTTTTTCTTTCCACATTTTAATGATGTCGTCCTAATTCT
>PVKH010024228.1:0-13672 GCA_004027955.1 Chaetophractus vellerosus
TTTCTTTGGATTTAAGAGGCAACACATTCCTCATTTGAGTGTGCTATTACAGCCCACTTACCAAGTGACCTGAAATTCTACTAACTTTAGTGGGGACCAAAACAAGAGGCTTCTTAAATAAATAGCAAAATTTAACACTTGCCTATTCAGTTCTAGACATCTCCATTGATATTCAACTTTTTGAGTTAATCATTCCAGGAAGCAATCACCACAAGACCCACATCAAAATTGACTTTGACTTGATCCACTATTATCTTTCTTGACTCATTTTACATAACTTCTTCATTTATGTGCTTCCCCTTAAGGTTCTAAGTTCCCTAATTTTTCAAAGAGTGTACATGTGGAATAGTGTGAAGGGAAAAACTGTTGCTGAGATGTCCATCATTACATCTAATTTCTGCAGTTATAATCCTGAACTGAACACTTGGCTTTCTGTTGCACAAGGGATAATGATACATTAAATGTACATGTAGCAGTTTGATATTACTGATGAATTCCAAAAAGTAATATTGGATTATGTTTGTAAACTGGTCTTTTCCTCTGGGTATATTAGAGCATACTGGATTCAGAGATTTTACATTTACTTGATTAAATAATGATTAAGGCTTTGATTGGGCCATGTCAGTAGGACTTTGCATCCCTACTCCCTTGGCATCAGGGACTCACAGAGAAATCACATTGCAGAGAAGGAAGTTTGGAGTTTTTGAGCTGGAGCCTGGGAAGTAAGCACACAGAGTAGCTTGGTCATGAGGAAAGAGAAAAGGCCCCTGGAAGAGAAACAAGCCATTTGCCTGATAGTCTACAGCTGGCCTTGTGGCAATAACAGAGGAGCTGAGACTGGAAAGAAGGAAGCCCTGGAAGAGAGGAACCCAGGAAGCCTGAAGCCTCACAGATGTTGGCAGCCATTTTGCTCCAACACATGGCAGTAGACTTTGGTGAGGGAAGTAACTTACACTTTGTGGCCTGGTAACTGTGGGCTTCTGCTCCAAATAAATACCCTTTATAAAAAGCCAACAGATTTCTGGTATTTTTGCATCAGCACCACTTTGGATAACTCATATGGTATATTATTCATTTTCCTTAATGGAGGCCATGCTTAAAAGAAGGAGCACCATAGAATATCAGTTCATTTCTATTCATATGTGCAAATTTGGTGAACTTTTATCCATTTTCTAAGCCTAAGTTATAGTCTTCTTATGTGTGTTGTGGGAGTGGATGACACTAGATGATATTGAACGTATCATCCGAACCAAACAGTTTGAAGTTTCCTGCATAAATGAAGGATACACCTCATGGACCAATGGTGATCTTGGCCTGTATTCCAGTTTTCTCAGTCTCACTAGTTTCTTTGTCCAATATTCTTTAGTGCTACCTAATAAAGTGGTCTCCCTGTTTGTAAGGGAATCATTTTTGCATAGTTTGAACTGTGAAAGAAAACTTCAAAAGATACTATTTGTATGAATAACAGTGAGGATTAACAAATTACACCCAGAAATCTCTTTACCTATGTGCCTTCTAAGTTCAGGACTTTTCACAATGTGGGAAATTTTCCATGCTGCACGTTTACAGAGAGAATCAACTGCATATTCATGAAGTATTTTTAAATTGAATTCATAAATGCAGTCATAGAAGTATATGTACAGGATTGAAAGATGATCTTCATCCAACTTAAAATTTCAAATTACTGGAATACACCACAAATAGGTAAAAGGATTAATAACAGTATTCATATATTCATTACTTCCATAATTATACTATGAATAGTATACTTGCATTGAATTGCCTTATTTTAGAGTCATAATATTTTTCAATGTAAAGACTTAAAATGGGGGCCGCCTGTATAGCCCAGTTGGTAGGGCACCAGTTTACCACATGGGAGGCCCCAGATTCAGTCCCCGGGCCTCCTTGAGTGGGCAGACAGCCTTGAGAAGGCAAGCCAATGTGGGCGGGGCATGCCAACATGGGTGGAGCATGCTGCCACAGGCAAAGGCAAGCCCCCGCAGGCAAAAGGTGAGCCCCCATGAGCAAGGGTGAGCCCCCACAAGCCGGCGGGCCACTGTGCCGGTGAGCTGACTTGGCGGGTTGCCCCAGGAGGGGGAGACAAGTGGACACTGAGGAACACAGATAAAAATGAGCACAGCAAGAACAAGCAAAAAGGGGGGAATGTATAATAAATAAAAATAAATCTTAAAAAAAAGACTTAAAATGTACAATAATATTTGCAATGTTTTCTGGCATTGTTTTTTTTTGTTGTTGTTGTTGTAATAATGTAATCCTCAAAAAAATGGAAGTGCCTAGGACCTTTCTCAATCCATGAGAGGCTTCTCAATCATGACTTGTTCCTTAAAGCAGAACACATCTTCCAAACCATGTAGTACTTAAAATTTGCCCTGAAAGGGCAATAATATTAACTATGTGTAGAATCATGAAAGACAAAATAAGCCCTAGAATATCAGAGCTGGAAGGGATGAAGTCTTCTGACCCATTGCCTTTGTGCACAGGATCAGACAAGTAAATAACAGAGAATGGCTGAAAGATCTTCCTTCTATGATGTTTGCAACTGTAGATAACAGCACACCGCCCTTCTGTCCCAATTGAATATGTTGACATTCACAAGTCTATGAAAAGAATGATATGGGACAAGAACTCAAAAAAGAAAGGAACCATTTCCCTTTAAGCAGCTTGTCTTGGCACCACACTTTCCTCATGGTATTCTTCATGTCTGTGTTTCTCAGTGTGCAGATGAGGGGGTTGAACATGGGGGCAACCATGGTGTGAAATAGGGCAAACACTTTGTCATCACTGACAGAACCAGCTTTGGGAAATAGGTGAAGATGAGGGCAAAAAGAACATAAGCACCACAGTGATATGAGAGCTGCAGGTGTAGAGGGCTTTGTGGTGGCCAACAGATGGGTGGGTCCTTAGGGTGGACAGTTTGAGGATGTAGGAAACTACCAAGGCAACAAAGGTCAAAATGGACATCACCCCTGTGGTGGTAATGATTGCAATATCCAACAGACTGGTGTCAGTGCAGGCCAGCTTTAGCAGGGGGAATGCATCACAGAAATAATGGTCTACCAGATTGGGGCCACAGAAGGGAAGTTCTATGATAACCAATACTTGAATGATTGAATGGATAAATGCTTCAGTATTAGAGCCCATCACTAGAACATAGCACATCTGTTTGCTCATGATGATCATATAGTGAAGGGGTCTGCATTTGGCTACATAGCAGTCATAAGCCATGACCACGAACATGAAGATCTCAGTGGCACCAAAGAAGTGGGCATAAAACATCTGGGCCATGCAGCTGTTGTAACACATGGCCTTCGCCTGGACCAGTAAGTCCTTTAGAGTTATAGTTGAGGTGAAGCAGATGTCCATGAAGGACGGGTAGCTGAGAAAAAGTACATGGCTGCTCACTGAGGTAGGTCCCACTGATTGTGAGTGGAATAATCAGGTTTCCCAATAGAATTTCAAGATAGCAAAGTGAGAACAGCACAAAGCAGGCAGCCTTCACATCCACATCACTAAAAAGGCCCAGGAGGATAAATTCTGTGATGTTTTCATGTTCCATGGCTGCTGCAGGAATGATAATTTAGATGGGGAGGTTAATATACATGAAACATTACAATTTTTGAAATTGTTGATTTATTTTGAAAATCATTCATTCATTCAATATATATATTGATTGATTTAAAATAAAATTGTATTGAAGTATATAATTTATACATGGACATACATAAAAAACAAGTGTATAGTAAATGCTCCAAATTTACAAAACAAACATGAATTTCATAATATAGGGGTCCCATACATCACCCCACCATCAACACCTTGCATTGTTGTAAAATATTTGTTTCAAACTATGAAAGAACATTATCAAAATATTATTTCTAACTATTGCCCATATCTTAAATTTGGTGAATTTTCCCCCAACCCACCTGATGATGAACACTCTGTACTAGTATTATACATTTGTTATATACTTCATGCGAGACTGTTCACATATTTGGCTTTTTAAACACAGTTCCATGGCCTTCTATTTTTTTCATATAATAAATTTTATTTTAAAAGAAATTTTAGATTGCAAAAATATTACATAGAATATATAGGGGATTCCCATAAACCCAACTCCTTCCCCTCTCACATTTTCCCTTATTAATAACTTCTTACATTAGTGTGGTACATTTGTTAAAATCAATGAACAAAAGTTGAATCACTGCCACTATCCAAGGTCTGTAGTTTACATCATGGTTTACCCTTCATGTAGAATTTTGTAGGTTTTGACAAAATGTGTAATGGCCTGTAACTGTCATTGCAATATCAGGCAAAACAATTCCAATGTCCTAAAAAAAGCCCTATGTTCCACCTAGTCTTCCCTCCTCCTCCCCTCAGAACCTCTGATCACCACTATCTTTATCTTTATCACTATTGCTTGTTGATTTGTTATTATGACTCAGTCACTCTATTGGTGCTAGGGCTACAGCAATGAAAAAATATATACAATCTCCACTAACACATTAAGTATAGTTCATTAAATAACACATAATAACAAAAATAATACAAATAATTAATTGCAATTGTAAAAAATGCCAAAGTCTCACACTTACCATGAAAAACAAGGTGAACACTTCAGTGAAGTATTCTTTTTTAGGTCAGTTTTGAGATGCAACTTAGTATTTACAGTAAGAGTATTTTTATATTTCTGGCTTGTATAAGAAAGCAATGATTATATATTCTTCAAGGGCAGAAATGGTGTTATGTATTCACAGTATATTCCAGTGAGCATCACTGTGCTAAATCTTGAAAATTCAGTAATGTCATTAGACTTCAGTAAGCTCATTATTTTAAGTATTGGGCCCCTGGATGAAAATCTCAGAAAGAGTCTTCAGAATGTTTTTGCAACATTAAAAATAATTTAGGGAGAAAAAGAGCAAAAAGCAGATCTTTGGGGAAAAGTTTTCCTCCATTGTATGGACTTCCAGTACTGTATGGCTTCCTGGAATTTACCTTATTTCCCAGTTCACTTTCCAGTCTAAGACAGGCATTCTCAACATTTCCATCCTATGCTCCGCTTTCTGGCACTTCCTTTCATGGCAGCACCATTGGAGGGAAAATTGCATCTAGAGATAATTCTTCACTTCTCTGATTCACCACCTTTGATCTCTTTGAAGAGAACCACTTTATTTCCTTACCAGGCTCAATAAATACTTGTGGGGCCATGTCCTGGAATGTTCTTGTTAAAAAGGAAGCAGTTGGACCCCTGTTTGTAGACAATCTTTTGCTTATTTCAAATTCTCCCAATTATTAACATAAGCTTAATAAAATAAATAAATATATGTCTGTGACCAAAAAAAGAGAAGTTCTTATTTGATGCAAATATGTCTGTGACCCAAAAAAGGAAGTTCTTATTTGATGCAAATTAACTACTTCCTTTCTGCAATTAGTAGTTACCTGATCTAAAATGTGAGACAAAACTGCTAAACTCAAGGCTCAGTTTGATTTTAAAAAATAAACCCCACACACTGATTAAAATTAATCACATAATTCTGAAAAGTTGCAACAGAAATTGCAATTACCTTGCATGGTTTCTTATGAAGTTGTTTTAGAAAAAAGCAATTTGATATACATATAGACTATGAGTATAATTTTAAGGAGTTCATGGATTTGTTATTTGAATTTCATCCATGGACTGCAAATAAATATCCTGTAGTCTAATATCTTGCAAAATCTCTGGAAGTTTTATTGCCACATAATCAAAAGTCCAATTGCAATGGTCCTGAATGTGGTGTAATTTTTAAAAAATAAAAAATAAAAAATAAAAATTTCTTTTCACTGTAAGTCATCTTCCCTATGGTTGAAAATGGAAACTCCTCCTTGAATTTTACTAAAAGATATAAAAAGATGAAGTAAATATATATAACACATGTTTAGGAATAATCAATATAGTAAAGATATCAGTTTACCCAAAATAATCTATATATTGAATAATTTAAAATCAAATACCTACCAAAAAAATTCATGAAATTTATGTAAAAGTTGATTCCAAAATTCAGAAACAGATTATATTCAAAATAAGTAAGTTAACTTTCTAAAAATAGAAAAGAAGTATACATATCCCTGCAGATATTGAAGTATATTATAAAACTATGGCATTTATAGTATAGCTGGAATAAGCAGATTGATAGACTTGAAGGCAGTCAGTAAACATACCCTTAAGTATATTGGGATTTATTCTATGTGAATTATATGAAATAACAGATTTTGCAGATATTAGGACTTCCAATCTCCATCTGAGGAAGAAGGAAATAGGAAACTCTGTCTCACTAGTCATAAAAAATGCATTTCAGATGGTTGAAAGATACAAATGTATCAGACAAAAAAGAAAAAAAATACTGGAGGAGCAATTAACAGAATGTATTTATAGGTTAGAATAGCGAAAAGTTTTAAAACACATAAAGCAAATTCATAAAGAAAAATATAATACATTTTAAAATTCTGTGTGACAAAATTCTATATGAACAAAAGTATTTTAAACAGCACCAGAACAGAGTAACTGTGTGTAACTCCTACAAATCAATAATATAAACATAAGTAACCCGATTTTGCAAAAGAGTAGAATATTGTAATAGGAATTGTAATAGAATTTCCAATTGTTCAATAAGCATATATAAAAATAATCAACCTCATTAGGATAGAGGAAATGCAAATTAAGCAATGAGAAATTTTTATCATACATCATTTCCATGAAAATAAAATGGAAAAACCTGTCCATATAAAAGTTTGATGATGTTTTAGGAAATCAGCATGTTGCCACTTGAAACTGCCTTATAGTCATTGTAACCATGTTCAAATTTAGAAAATAGAAGTGATCTAAACATCTAAAAATAATAGAATGGAAATAACATGTGATAGATACTTATTATGGAAAATAAGTCAGAAATTTAAATTTTGGCTCTATCTGTTAAATCTAAAATGAATAAATCACTAAGCTATATTATTGAACAAAAAACAGGCACATGTTGATAATCACAATATGATAACCTGTATGTTAAAAATTACTCCAAAAAAATGTAATTTAGATTATATGAATACCTGTGTACTCTTTAATGAATAGGAAAAGGTATGGAAGGAAATATATCCCTTTGTGAACAAAGGGAGTGAAAGTCAAAGTGGATTTTAGTATTATACAATATTCTTATTTCTTTTTAAAGCATATCATATTTCAATATTATTTCCATAAAGTTAATTGAAAACTCAAGTTTTAATATGATATAAGAATAATACATTATATAATCAGTGAAATAAAACAAAGTAAAATACAAACCACAATCCAGTATTACAATTCAGGGAACTGTTGCAAAATTTATTCTTTGGTAGTTATCACATTGTTTCTTCAATTACCCTTAGTAAATTTCACATAGATGCTATTCCCTAAGCATTATATCCCATGAATTTCCATTATTTGAATTCCAAATGCATCCTACATGTATAACAAAATCTGCATACCTGTATCTGGATTTGATTTTAGTATGAGCATTAAAAAGTAGGAATCTGTTTATACGTTTATAATTTGATAACATTTGGATAAACCCTAAATTGATCTTTTAAATCTAATCACTGTCATTATTGAATACTCAATGTTATGATTTGTTCTTTTTCATGGTTTCTTGATTTGCTGAATTAACAATGGCTGTTATAGTTTTGATGGAAGGAAACAATAAATTTGTAGCAGGTGAGAGAAGATGCTGAATAATCAGGGTATGCTACACAAAAGGTTTACAGCCTCTGTTATGTATATACTGAATATACTGAATATACTGAATAGAAATACCATCATATTTAAAGCTTCTAATTATCTGAAATCATCCTCTATTGAAATAAATTCATGAAGAGAATCCACACTGGACAAAATCCTGAAAGGGACATTCATGACACAAATGTTCACACTGCCTCACCCTGACCTCTAAAAAGAATATAAATAGAAAAACATTAAACCCTTTTCAGGGTGACATTGATTCCTTAGCCTAGGGCTAGGCCTCAACTCCTAAGTTATAATTTGAGATTTTACCCACAAGGAACGGAGATTATCATTCTGCTTGACAGAGCTTGAGTTAGCCTACATGGGTTCATGGGTTCAAATATACTTTTCTGTGAATAATGTTAGGCAAGTTTTATACACATCTGAGCCTTATTTTTGTCATCTTTAAAACAATGATAATAACAGTACCTATCACAAGAATTCTTATAAGAATTAAATGAAATGATACATATAAGACACTTAGTTAAAGATTCATGTGTCAAATACATTGCAATAACTCACTAAATATTAGATCTTTTATTGTTAATTAAAAAAATTATATTATGTGAATGTTTCATGTTTTGTAACACAAGGAAATCACAAGGGATAAATTTGTTCAATGAGTTTAGCTCATTATCTTTTACCAGTGAATATAGATATCCATAGCAGTTATAAAGCATTAAATATTTTTAAACTTTTCTGTAGTGAAAATCCCAAAATAACTATCAGGGAGTGGACTGGATAACAGGATTTCTCATTTCACAGATAGGAGAACTGAAATCACCTATGAAGATCTCCAGTAGTCTATAAAAAAAGATAATCTCTCTATTATAATTAAGGAGAATTGAATTCACAATTTCCAGAAAATAATCATTTTGTTCCTATATTCTATTCCTGACATTTCCTAATTTTGTGAGTTTTTTGAACATTTCAATAACGTGTGAGTTTTACCTTTTTAAAAGAAATAACTATTCATTATATAATTTGAACTTCTCCAACTGTGGCTACTGAAATATCCTATAATATCACATTCAATTCAAAAGTCAAGAATTATTGCAAGAACCTAAGACACAGTAAAACTGGAAATGGAGGACTTGGTCTTGATCTGCCATTACCTGTTAATGTGCTTTAGGAAATGTACTACAAACTCATCCTTTTCCTTATGGATAAAAGGAGGAATTGTGGTGTTCCTGCATTCTTCCAGATGCAAAAAACTATTCTTTAAATCAAGCGACTTACTAAGTTATTTATTAGTAAGTTTATCAAAATTTAAAACTTTCTCACCTACCCCAGGAACATCCAGAATACACACCTTTCACCACAACTGTAGGGAATCAGTGTGAAAGCTGATGCACCATACATGAAGAGCTCTGTGATCCCTTTACTCTGTAGTTCAGATATTACTGTGGGAACTGCTGCCACAGACTTGGATGCTAAATTCAATGAGGATGATCTGATCCTGTGTTAGCAGATGCCACGTGGTTCAGTCTTAATTCCAAAGGAAGGTGGGAGTGTAGAATGTAATAGAGAGTTGAGTCAAAGCAGAAATCAGAATAGTCTTATTCACAGAGATGTATGGCATTTGTTATTTGATTATGGAGTATCTAGAAGTGAAATAGATGGGCGTTCTACTAAAATCTTTCTTGATCTGTATAATCAGAAAAGTTGTAAATAAAGGGAACAAAAGTCTAACTTGAGTCATGAAAACAGTGTCTTACACCTCAATCAATCCCAATAAATTTGAGAAAGTTTATAGACTTAGAACCACTATAATAAATGGAAGTCAAAGTTCCCTTGGGCAAAGACCCTGCTTACCAAAAATGTATATTATTAATCTTCTTCCTAGCCTTCCCCAAAGTGATCTATGGCCTATTTCCAGGATGACTATGCAATGGGGAAAAGGAAATGGTCAGGGATTTCAGAAATTACTGGACAATGGCTCTGAAGTTGCATTAATTTCAATAAACCCAAAATGTCACTGTGTTCCCACCAACCAGAGTAAGTGCTAATGGGAGTAAAGTGATCACTGGAGTTTTAGTTCAGGTGTATCACAGATGGCTCAGTGGATCCCCAAATCCATTCTGTGGTTATATCCCCAGTTTCAGAATGCATAATTGGAATGCATTCCCATTCCTGCAACTGGAATAATCCCCACATTGATTCTCTCATCTGGGGTTTGAGGGTTCTGATGGTAGGAAAGGCCAAATGGAAGCCACTAGAACTTCCCCTACCTAACAAAAAGTAAGCCAGAAGCACTAACACATTCCTTGAGGAATTGCAATGATTACTGCCACCATTAAGGACTTGCAAGTTGCAGGGGTAGTGATTCCCACCACATCCCTATTCAACTATCTTGTTTGGTCTGTGCAGAAAACTTACAGATCTTGTAGGATATTGAATTAACCAGGTTGTGACTCCAATTGCAGCTGCTGTTCCAGATGTGGTATCAATAATTTAGCAAATTAACACATCATCTAGTACCTAGTATGTAGCTATTGAACAGATAAATACTTTTTTTTCAATAACTACTAGTGAAATACAACAGAAATAGTTTGCTTTCAACTGGGTGGGCCAGCAATTTACCTTCACTCTTCCACCTCAGGGATTTACCAACTCTCAGGCCCTCTTCCATAACCTACTCCACCGGGAACTTGATCACCTTGCCCTTCCACAAGATATCACACTTGTCCATTAGACAGATGACATTATATTGATTGTATATAGTGAGAAAAAATGTAGCAACTACCATAGACTATTGGTAACATATTTGTGTACCATAGAAAAACAAATAAAACCAACAATGTTTCAGTGAACACAGTGAAATTTCTAGGCATTCAGTGGTGCAGAGAATTTTGAGGTATCCATGTAATGGCATATAATAAATAATATTTGTTGCCTAGTCATCTTTCCTAGTAATAAATTTCCATTGAGTACCCAACCCAGTTAGCCTTGCCCCAGTTGGACTAACCAACAGCAACTAGCAAGGCCTGTACCTCCATCAGGTTTGGATGATAAAAGCCACCCACCACCTCTCCAAATGGCCCTTGCTGGTTCTGCCCTTCACAGCTTCTAGCAGGATGAGTACTTTGATAAGGCTCAGATGATAAGGGCTGCCCTCAACTTCTCCAAATGGCTCTTGCCAATTCTGCTTTTCATGCCAAATAGTTTAAAGCTGTCCTACTCCTTCCCTCTGGGTCACAGGGAAGGTAAAAGTCAGAGATGTAGATTCTTCTTTTTGTCCACACCTCCACTGACCCTCATGGGAACCTAAGATAGGAAAGTCCTGGACACCTCCACTGCCCTGGAGACAATTTGAGTTAATCCCTGGGACAATTTGAGATAACAGTTCTCCTTGGAGAAACAGTTTTTGGCTGGCTACTGGGCCCTAAGTCAGACTGAACACTCAACCATGGTTCACAAATTTACCATGAGTCCTGACCTGCTTATCATGAACTGGGTATTCTCTGACCTACCCAGCCATTAACTTAAGTGTGCACTGCAACAATCCACCATCAAACAGAAGTAGTACATACAAGATTGGCCTTGAGCAGGTCCTGATGACATAGTGTTCCATGACCAAGTGCCTTACTCCTGCCACATTTTCCTCCCATTCTCAGTTTAAGCAGTGGCTGCTTGGATAGTTTCATATCACCAGTTAAGTTGACTGAGGAAGAGAAATTTTGGAACTGGTTTACAGATGGTTCACATTAATGTCAGAACAACCCATGGAGGAGCGTGGCAGCACTACAGCAACTTTCTGGGATATCCCTAAATGACAGTAGTAAAGAGAAATCCACCCACTGGGCAGAATTTCAAGAATGCATCTGATCATTCATTTTGCTTTAAAGGAGAAATGACTGGAGATGCATTAACATAATAATTCATGGGTTATAATTCAATGGTTTGGCTAGATATTCAGGGGATTGGAAGGAACATGATTGCAAAATTGGTAGCAAATAAGTCTGCAGTTGATATATGTAAGTAGACCTTTCACATTGAGAGAAAAATTTGAAGATATTTGTATCCCATATGAGTGATCACCAGAGGATGACCTCAGCAGAGGAAGATTTTCCATGATGGAAGGTGCAGTGCTTTGTTCTCACTGGATTAGGCACTTTACCTTCCCTGCATGCAATGCTTCTCAGGATGCCTTCTCCAACATCACATTATTCCATACAGTATTGTTTCTGATTGAGAAACCCACTTCAAAGAAAATAATGGACCCATAGTTATGGAATGGGCCCATGCTTATGGAATTCACTGGTCTTATTTACCATGTCCCCCATCATTCTGAAGCAGCTGGATTTACAGAACAGTGGAATGGGTTTTCTTTAAATGCTCAATTTTGGTGCCAAATGGATGGCAATACCTTTCAGGTCTTGGGCAGTGTTCCCCAGGAGATGCTATATGCTTTAAATCACATACATTCCCATAGCCATGATTCATGCATCCAGAAATCATGGGGTGGACACATGAGTAGCATACTCACTACTTCCTCCAGAAGTCCACTAGAAAAATATGTGCTCCCTATCCTGGCAATCAGGTCAGCTGATCTAGAGGTGTTAGTTCTGAAAGGAGCTCTCCTCCACTAGACACAGTAATGATACTATTGAATTGGAAATTAAGGCCACCACCCAGCCACTTTGGGTTCCTCATATTTCTGAGTCAACATGGAAAGTAGGGAGATACTATACTGGCTTGGGTGATTAATCCTGACTACCAAGTAGAAATTGGACTAGTACCACTCAATAGGGTTAAGGAAGAGTATTTCTGGGGTCAAGGAGTAATATTCCAGGAATACTGGCTTCCTTGGGGTGTCTTTTAATCTAGCATTCCCTGTGATTAAAATCAATGGAAAACTACAACAACCTAATCCAGTCAGGGCCAGTAATGGTCCAGACTCTTCAAGAATTAAGATTTGGGTCACTCCACCAAGGAAAAAACCAAGACAAACTGAGGTGAATGCTGAGGGTAAAAGGAATATGGAATGGATAGTGGAAGATGGCAGTTATTATCATCTTCCTTGACCACATGGCCAGCTGTGGAAACAAGAAATGTTATTTTGTTCTAAATATATTTTATATGTGTATCAAATATCTTAATTTTCTCCCATTATCCTCTTATCATATATTATAAGTTCTATTAATTCTACAAAATAGTATTTAATTATATCAAGTATACCCATGAATATCACCCAAAAACCTTTATACTCTTCTGGGGAATGGGTTAGTGCATTTTTAGTTGTACACAAGGCAGTTGTATCATGTAGGTGGAGGTAGGGCTATGTTACTGACTTTATTTGGTGATTAAGAATGGTTTAAGGAGATATGTATCACTGCCAAATTGACAAAGGATGGACTGTGATGGTTAATATATCAACTTGATTAGGTTATGGTGTCCAGTCATTTGGTCAAGGAAGAATGGCCTGATTTAACAATGTGAAGGTAATTCTTAGATGGATTTTCATCTATATTCAGTTGATTACAACCAATGGTGATTGCATCTAAAATGACCAAAGGAGATTGCCCTCAGCAATGAGGGGAGTTTCCTCATCCAAGCAATTAGAGGTCCTAAAGCCAGAACTGAGGAATTCAGAACCCAGAATAATGGGTTTCTGTTTCTACCACAGCCAGCCAGCTTCTACATAGGAAATCAATTTTACTGTCAACAGAATTTCCAAAATATGGCCTATACTATGGAATTCAGATTTGCCATTCCCTACAGTCATGTGACCCAATCCCTATAATAAATCACTTAATATTATATATAAATCCAGTCAGTGCTATGTCTCTGGAGAACCTTGGCTAATAAATTATTTATCCCAAAATTCTTTTGTGACTAATCCAAGCTAGGCTTCTTTTTCCTGAT
>PVKH010024229.1:0-13673 GCA_004027955.1 Chaetophractus vellerosus
AAACCAATCAGAGGCAGTTGGGGACCGCAGCATAAGGGAGCGCTGGGGGGAGACACTATTAAGGCAATCACTATGAATGCGACTAACGGCTTCAACTTTCATGTGCTCAGTTGTCAAAGAAAGCAACTCATCGCAGCACCTACATCCTAGGAGAGTAGGTTGGGAGATCAAATGGCATAAAGCACCTAGTGCGTGCTCTGACACATAATGAGCCCTCAATATGGTACCATTGTCTTACAGGGCTTCGCAATGTATGAGGCATTTATTATATATCCTGTCATGTTGCTGACCCTGTGCTACTTCCATAGGACACAGAGAAGAAAAAGACATGCCCCTAACATCAGAGGTCTTACTGTCCAGATGAATAAAAACAATGCGAATAAATAATTGAGGGCTTGATTTTATGGTCCAGGTCCCAAATGTACAAAGAGAGACTGGAACACCTAAAAAAGAGACAAGTATGGTGGTGAGTAAAAAGAAAATTCCAAGAGACAAATAGAAGTTTTGTAAGAAAAATAATTTAGAAAAAAATTGATTTTTCAGCTAGACTAGAAAATGATTTTCTATTCCATTTCCTGAGCAGTCTCATACCTATAACAAAAATAGACTTATTTATAACGCCATTGATTGCCTTGTGTATAGAGCTAAGAATATAAACTAGGAGGGGGGTACATTCCACTTTGAAAAATACAGAAATAATAAGGAAAATGTACTGATCATTTCTCTACTGCTCCCTCTGGATCTTTTCTGTTCCTTCTGACTCCCTGCCTTGCCAAGCTATTTAGTTTTATCCCCACGAATGAAGCAATTTACATGAGTCTGGATTTGTTTGTGTATTACTGAGAAATGTCCTATACTTCCACCATCAATTATTTTGATGATATTTGAAAATAAACTTAAGAAATATGTATCACATACACGCACATCCCCTATCAGACTGTGGTTTATGAGATAAATTAACTTTCTTTCGAATCTAACTCAGGCTCTTTGCCTGTTTATAAAATGAAAATAAAAAACATCTCTTAATAAGATGAAAGGGCTGCACTCTGACTATGCATTAGCCTGTGACTTTTTGCTGGGGTTCTGCCTCTCACCTCCACTTTATATTCTTTCTCGTGCAGGCATTTCATTACCGCCACATCCTGATTTCCAACAGCAAGAGGTGATTTCATAACAAATGGCCCTGCAGTGCAGCAAGACCAGGGATGGCTTGGCCAGGACACCTTCAAAGAAGGTGGCTGTTATATAGCTTAAAGACTGGAGGTGTGTGTGTGTGTGTGTGCGTGTGTGTGTTACACTGAGGCTCATTTAAAGTTCTTCCTTTGAAGAGGTAGCTTGTCCAGGAAGAATCCTTCTGGTCTTTCCTTTATCCTACAGAAAAAAAAAATAGCCAATAATTTTCATGATTTGTCCTAGGCATTTTATACCTATTAACTCATTAAATCCTCAAAACAACTCAATAAGGTACCTATGACTATTATCACCATTTTATAAATGAGAAAACTCAAGCACAGAGAGGTTAAGAACATTGATCAGATAAAACAGCTGGTATGACCTACAGATACGATTTGAACCCAGGTAATTTAACCCCAAAGGCCATATCCTTCATTAAACTGGCAAAAGATATTTTGGAGACTCCCCTACACACACATTAGAACCCATCAGATTCTTCTGAAAAAGACCAATTTAAAAGGCAATCACAAATTAAAATACTCAATTTCACTTCCTGGCTCTAGACAATAGCTAACAGATCAACTTGATCTGAAATTAAACTTTTATCCCTTTCTTGCCCTTTGGCCCGCTTGTCATCTGAATCCCACCAATGACTACCCAGCTCTGTTTCTAGAACAGCTGTCATCACACTGTATTCTGCACGTGAGTGACCTCACTTAGAGTAGTGTGGCCCATTGTGGGTGCTGTGGTTAGTATTATTATTGCATCTTTATAAGGTCCTCATTGTGCCAGGCTCTGTTCCAAGCTCCCCATCTATATTATGTCCTTTAAACCACATTGCAACTCCTTGAGGGTCACTATTACTACCCCCATATTACAGAAGAGAAACCAAAACTCGGAGAGTTTGAGGATGCAATGAGATCGTGCATTGAAGCTCACTGTTCAGTGCCATAGAAAGCAACCAAAAATGTTAGCTGTTCTTACCACCACCATTGTTATCATTTGTCATTATCATATTTTTGTTATAGCATTTACAGATCTTTACATAGCTCATAGGGGATGTCATCTGGATTAGAACTTGTGTGTCTCCAAATTCTGTGCTTCACCAGCAAAAAAATCTCCATCCAGAAGTCAGGAAGCAAAATGGTGAGAGAGTAGAGAGCTAGGATATCTGAGAGGTGGGTAACAGACAGGGTGTGCTCAGCAAAGATTAGAAAAGATTCAGGGAAATGGATATATCATGTACATTCTCTTCTGCTCTAGAGGATCTAACAGTGACCAATGATGGAAACTTCAGAGAGGCAGATGCGTAACTCTGTTTCCGGAGCACTGACACAATCCATCCTGACCAATAATGGCATGGATTTTCCCGCAAGGTGACATGTTCCTGTCCCTGGAAACTCTAAAGCAGAAGACTTATGATCACCTGTCAGAGATTATGGCAAGCATTTCTGTAAGGTAAAGTCATGGAAGCATTGACTTCAACCATCCCTTAAAAATCTGAAATTCGATGATTTATAAAGACCTTGGGCAGCCTAGGAAACTCCCCTTCCTTGCCCCAACCCAGGCACTGAGCTGCAAGCCTTTTCCTTTGTTCACCCCTTTTTTTGTCTCAGCACCTCAGGGTTTATCTGATAAATTAGTGGTGCTAGTGTATCTGGTTTTTCATGTGCTATTCCTTCTGGTGAAAATAACTAAAACAACCAAAAAAATGTAATTAAACAAATAAAATATGTTTACTAAAGAAAAGTTAACAAAAAAAGAAGGAAATAAAGCTAATTCACCCATAATCCCTGTTACTATTTGTTGTTGCATATTTTTCCAGACCTCTTGTAAATTTTTGCAATTTAAAAGATAAATTCTAGAAGCAGATACATGGTCTAAATATATGAATATCGTGTTAAGTGGCATATTTTTATTGCAGTATGCTAAATGTTGAGCACTTCCTATGGGCCAACCCATAGGATAGTAGGAAGACACAGATGAATTAGTCAAGATCCTTTTTCTCAAGATGCTAACTGTCTAGTGCAGGCGACCAACAAGTAAAGAGGCTCTAATGAAAGAGTGTGTGCGTAATAAGAGATGCAGTAACAGGGAAGCGGATATGACTCGGGCGACTGGGTTCCCACCTACCACATGGGAGGTCGCTGGTTCGGATCCCAGTGCCTCCTAAAGAAGACAGCGAGCTGGCACAATTGGGCAGGCACAGCAAGCTGACACAACAAGAGACACAAGAAATAAAAAACATATTGATAGACACAACAAAAGCAGGGAGCAGAGGTTCCCGGTGCCTCCTAAAGAAGACAGCGAGCTGACGTGACGGGCAGGCATGAAGAGCTGGCACAACAAGATGATGCAACAAGAGATGTGGGAAGGAAAAACAGAATGACAGACACAACAAAAGCAGGGAGTGGAGGTGGCTCAAGTAGTTAGGCACCTCCCTCCCACATCAGAGGTCCTGGGTTCGGCTCCTGGTGCCTCCTAAAGAAACAAGGAAGACGAACAGACACAGCAAGTGAAAAACAACACGGGGGTGGGGAGAAATAAGTAAATAAAATAAATCTTTGAAAAGAGAGAGATGCAGTAGTAATAAGTGATAAGCACGGCTAGGTGCATTCAGATTCCTAACAAATATTACACATAATGGTTAGAATCCAAGTAACTAACAACATTCCATTTTTCACATTTATTTTAGCTGGCTCCAACCTTAAAACAACCTTGGGAGTAAGCAGGCATTTTCACTTTAACATCCATTTTTAAAAGAAACAGAGAAATATAACAGAAAGAATATGGACTTTAGAGTCAAGCAGACTTACATTCAACTCTAGATGCCGGCTCTGAGCAATACGGCCCTTAGCTGGTCACATAATATATTTAAGTGCTTTTCCGGGCTGCTATCAGATTTAGAAGTAATATACATTCCAACACACAGTAGGTACTCACTGAAGTGCAGATTTTCTTACTGGCTGAAGCTCAGAAAAAGTAAGTGGTTTTCCCAAGGTCACACAAGAAGTGAACAGAGCAGGATCTGCAAACCAAAGTCTGCTCTGAACCCTGTTTTCCTCTCTCCAATACCAATTACAGCACTTAGGCAACCATCTATTGTTAGCAAGCGACAGTGTCAAAAATAGAACAGTTAGTGTGTGTGTGTGTGTGTCATATCTACTTTTTTCTTTAAGTGTCAAAAAAGGTTAAATAAACATTGTCTCACATTCTTCCTACCAAAAAAAGCTACTGTCCAAATCCCCAGTTCATGGCCCAGGATGTGTATACTAGAGACTCCAATTAGAAGAGGGAATTAAGGGGACTCATTAAATCTGTGGAGAAACCCATCCTAAAACTGCTAAAACTGCCAAGTAGCTCTGCTCCAAGGACATGGCCCATTTCCCTTCTAGGCTATAGCTCCACTTTCCTGTGGACTGGCTGAAAAGCCCACCAGAGACCTCTTAAGACACAAGTTTAGCATTTGTTTCAGTTTGGTGGGCAATGAGTCCCTTCTACAGAAGATGCTCATCTTCCTTGGCCCTTTTAAAAGCCAAACAGGGCTGATGTAGGAAATGAAGAGCAGTGGTGAAGGGAGAGCTCTCAACCAACCCGGGAACTGCCTGCTGGCCTTGCACCAGCAAGAGGGCCAGGTTGTGAACCCTGAAGGCACAGCACCTAAATGAACCTTGGCATCTGAGAACAGCCACAGAATCCGGAACTGCAAGGAGATTTTGAGCAGTCTTTTCAAAAGCAATGTTTGGGTTTTTTTTAATGCAACCCAACACACACACATATAAATAAAGCAAATAAAACTTTTCTGAAACAATTCTTCTTTTACCACATGTGATGCGTCCTCATATTGCCTAAATGATCTTGTTCTTCTCCACTTCAATTTTTAAAGTGCTGGTCACATCCCAATAAATTAATTTCTCAAGACATTCATGGATCACAACATGTAGTTTGGGGGAAAAAACTGCTTTGGGGAATATTTCATTCAACTTCCCATGCAATGTCCATGTAAATTCCGATTCATGCGAGCCTGGGATACTCTAAGAACATCAAAGTCATTCAAGAAACTTGACTTTACAGATAATGATCAATCAAGAATAATATTCACCTACCATTTTGAGCACCTACTGTGTACTAGGCTCTACGATTGTGTTCCAAGCCTTTATACTATTTAATCCTCATAACGAGTGCTTGAGGTGGTTCTATTATCACCTCCCTCTTACAGATGGGGAAACTGAGGCTTCCACAGGGGCTAGCTGTTTCTGACAGGGAGTCCTCTAATCCACTTGGGGCTCAGCTGTTTGCTGTTTGTTTTGTTACATTTGCTTTCCCATAGATGCCATTTTACCTGGCCCTTGGCCCTCTTTCCCTCACAGGGTGCTCACAGGTGTGCAGCCCCTGGGTTGGTCCCAGATGATGACACTGAGCCAACAAATCGTCTCTGGAACTGCCTCTTCATGCAGTTCTCCCCTCAACCTTCAGCCTGTTGGCTTCAATGATCAGGGTCGAAGGACGGCTACAGCAGCTCCAAGCATCATAATCTGACTCCACTTCATCCAAAACAGGACGAAAAGAAAGGGAGGAAAAGGGTTCTCTCCTCATTATTTTTAGGAAGGAAATCTTTCTTCTGAAAGCCCTCAAAATTGGCCAGAATTGAGTCACTAACTCACCTTGGCCAATGACTGCTGTGTCTATTTTACCCCCTAAGGTGCGCACATCGGCCCACGTGCAAAAGCACGGTCCTGTTAGTAAGGGGTGGCCGTGGCTCCCGGGTAGGCAACCACAACGTCTGCTGTGCTGGCTTCCTGTGCTCTGGCCTGTGCTATCCTTCCCAGCCACATCGCTCCCCATTTCCTCCCTATCTTGGACTCTACACTCCAATGCAACTGAAAACATTGTTTTAACTTTCTCAGTGTACCCTGTCTTGCTATTCTTAAATCCTTTACTCTTATTCTTACCTCTGCCTGGAACATCCCTCACCTCACCTTCATCCTCTTATCCTTGAGAATTCCTCTTTAAGGTCTCAGTTGAAATGTCTTCTCCTTCTGAAAACCATGTTTCAGTTAGGTCTAGGTTAGATGTCTCTCCTACCTGTTGTCTGCTTGGATGAGATTTCACTGAGTTCCAAGGCAATGTCTGCCACTATTATTCATGTACCCTCAGTGTCTACCAAGGTGCCTGCAGCCATAGGTCCTTCATAAATATTTATTGAATGAATGAGTAAAGGTGGCCATTATTAAGAAGAAAGGACATGGTATTTTAATCTCATCTGTTTGGAGTATGCACCAGAAATTTATCAAATACTCATAAATCTCGTAATAAAACTGCAGGATGTATTTATTCCAATTTTGCTTACTTGCCAAATAAGATTCAAAGAGATCAAGTTACGTGTTCAAGGCCACACAGCTCGTGAATGTGTTTGGCAGAGCCAGGGTCTGAAATCTTGGTCTGATTCTAGATTACAGGACCTTCCTACTCCACCATACTGCTGGAGATACATTGACTCGTCCACCTCTAGCCCTAGTTTGTAGTAAGACCTAGATTAGGGGTCAACAAACATTTTCTGTAAAGGCCCAAATGATAAATATTTTAGGCTTTGAGAGCCATACAGTCTCTGTCACAACTAATTTACTCTGCTATTGTAGTGTGAAAGCAGTCATAGACAATATGTAATGAAAGTGGCTGTGTTCCATTAAAATTTTATTTACAACAAAAGGCAATGGGCTGAGGGCTGGCTGTAGCCCTGTGGATAGGGCGCCAGTACACCACATGGGAGACCCCGGGTTCGGTTCCCAGGGGCCTCTCTGAGCGGGGCAGACCACCTTGAGGGTGCAAGCCCCTATGGGTGGAGCAGAGCCGCCGTGGGCAGGGCAAAAAGCCGCCACCCCCAGGGCAAAGCCGCCACGGGCAAGGCAGGTCGCCCATGAGCAGAACGGAGCCACCCGCTAGCAGAGCAGAGTCGCCCGCCAGTGGGGCAAGCCGCCTGCGAGTGGGCAAGGCTGCCTCTCACCAGCGAGCTGACTCAGCGTGTCCCTGCAAAGTGGGGAGACAAAGCAGACACAGAAGAATGCAAAAATGAACACAGCAAGAACAAGCAGAAAGGGCGGGGGGGAGATATGTTTTAAAAAAAAAGGCAACGGGCTGAGTTTGGCTCACAAACCATAGTTTGCAGACCCTTGACCTAGAGCCAATTCGGTTGGCTAGCTTTGGATTCTTCATGAATAAATTGGGTGGTTTGGATTTGATGTACACTAAAGTGCCTTTACTCTGAAACCCAATTATTAATTATTGTTCTGAAGCCCAAAAAATACTCTGCTATATTTGTGTTAGTGATAGGAAAGCTTCTATGTAAGATTTTATTCAATTAAAATACAATATTCAAAATAGAAATCATGGAAAAATTATTAAAAGTATATACATGGAGGTTTTTAAATAGAGAGATTGGCTAATATAAACTAAAGACCTTAGAAAGGAAGAGTTCAGCTTCATGTATATTATCATATGAAGATTGTTTGCTTCAGCATTTTCACTCTATCAAATAACTTAACACTTCCCTGAAAATACAGACTTTCCATTTTTAACCTCTCCAATCTCTAAAAGTTGAAGTTCCATTATTCCTCTAGTCTTTGAACATTGATTCTTACTTTTAGAAAGCTTGTAAATAACATATGTGGAAAGGATTATGAATAGGATTATTCATTAAAAACTTTTCAAATTTCATAAATATTTATTCATATCATAGGGTTGTTTTGAGTATTAAATAAGATGATGTACTTGGCACAAAACCTGACGTCCCAAAACCTGTGATGGCTGTCAGTTTTCGTGTAATGATATCTAATATTGATGTCAGAGGCAATGTCTTATTCCTCAGAGCAGTGGTCCTCAGCCAGGGAAGAACTTGCTTCCCAGGGGACATTTGACAACATCTGGAGACACTTTTGGTTATGACAAATGAGGGAGGGCTGCTTCTGGCATCTAGTGGGTAGAGTTCAGGGATGCTGCTAAGCTCCCTACAATGCACAGGACAGCCCCACAGCAAAGAATTATCTGGATTAACATGTCAGCAGTGCCAAGGTTGAAAACCCTGAATTAGAGTAACTCCTGTGCCTAGAACAGTTCCCAACAAAACGTAGGTTGTCAATAAATGTTTGTGATTCAATGAATGAATGAGTAGTTAGATAAAAACAGTCACCATCATAATGATAAGCTTTTGTTCCTGCCTTATAAATCACTAAGGAAAACTGAGTTCCTTAACTCCAATAAATTGATAAATCATAAATATAAACATATCATAAATAAATGATAAAATGTCCTCCTTGCTCCTTTATTTTCCCCCACAACACTATAAGCTTCATGTCACTGTGACATGAAGCCATACTGTTCAAGCTTAAGCCTCAAGTAAGTGACATATGATGGCACATAGTAGGTGCTCAAGAGGTAGTGGCTGAATGAATCAAAGAATAATTTGGGGTAGTTCCTTTGTCTATTGTTCAAAATCATTCAACCTTTATGTGAGAGATTGGAGTTATAGTCCCCAGAAAAATGTTCTTAATCATAATCCGTTCCTTTTAGTGTGAACCCATTGTAAATAAGAACTCTTGGTGAAGTTACTTCAATTTAAGTATGGCCCAACTGAAGCAAAGTGGATTTTAATCCTATTACTGGAGGCCTTCTAGGGAAGGCAAGAGAGGGAAATGCCACGTGGAGCAGACAGAAGCCAAAATTCAATGGAACTGGAGGAAAAAGAAGACATCACCATGTTCATCGTTGTGCAATGGAATGGCCAAGGAATCCCAGAGATTGCTGACCAGACAGAAGACATTCGCCGTGGGAGGAAGCAAGTCTTCTAGCCTCTGAAACTGTAAGTCAATAAATTCCTGTTGTTAAACCAAACCATTGTATAGTATTTGTTTTAGCAACCGGCTAACAGAAACATCTTACTTCTTGAGCCTTCTATGTCCTGCTTCTGTCCTTGGTGCTGAATCGATGGAGCCGTCCCGCTCATCCTCCATCCCACCCCCATCCCAACTCCAAGAGCAGATTTGAATGTTTACATAAATTTTCATGTCACTCTCAGTTTTTACAAAAACAGGGGGGGAAATCTGTGAAGCAAATCCCGACAGCAAAGTACAGCCTTGCTTGCTCAACATTGACAGGTTGTAGGCATTTTTATGGGGTAGAACTAATATGTGGAGATAATTATGCAGAAGGAGCTGAGTCAGAAAATGCAGGAATGGCTGCTGAACATGGAAAAACACAAAGTCTAGAAAATTTCACTCTGCCCCAGGCAGCAAAGGAGGCGGCAGGCCGCCAAGGGATTAAATGATGTTGTTTGTTGATGGAAGAGGTCGTTATTGCAGGAGTAGTTTTTTATTTTATTTTATTTATTTTATTTTATTTTATCCCATTCTTTTTTGTTGTTATTGTTTTGTGGTTCGTTTGTTTTATTTTTAATACCACTGCCTTAAAGAAAGAAAAAGACTTAGAGAATCATCAATTCTAAAAGCTCCCATCTGGGAGATTTTGCTTTTCCCAGGATTATTCACTTTGTATTAATCCTAGAGTGTCCACTGATATTCAGGAATCCATAAATACTCAAAAGTTTATGCAACATTATTTTTTAGATCTCTGTTTGTCTCTGGTTATTTTTCATCAGATTTATGTTGAAAAAAAATAGTAACCTCTTAACTGCTGCTCTATATCAATTGATGTTTTTGACACTTAATACCATGCCAAGTACTTTACATAAGAATTTGACATGTATTTTGTCCTTTAGTTGGGAAAATAACCCTTTGAGGTGGCACTTTTATAGGTGGGGAAGATGGGGCTTACATTGGTTGTAGGATTTGGCCAAGTGTGGAATCCAAATGCCAATCTCAGCCTTTCCAGGACTAAAGTCCATGACTTCTCTGAGCCACAACTTAATTATACTTAATATCCTTGTTAGTGTGGGTGAATTCCTTCCAGATACTTTGGACACTTTATGGAGCTCCTCTGATCCTCTGTTTCTTCATCTGTTAGTAATAGTAACCATCTCATAAGGTTATTGTGAAGATTAAGTATAATGTCACATAAAAAGCAGACAATGAGAGCTGGCTATAATTACATAGTCCCACTACTTCATCTCTCACTCCTTCATTTTGCAGATAAGGATACTGAAGCTCAAAGAGTGAATGTGACTTGCACTAGGTCCCAAGACCACTGAATGGCCCTTCAAGACCTAGAGCACCAGTCTCTGACTTAAGAACCTGGGGTGATTTCTGCCGCACCTCATCTCATCCAGCCTCCACGTGAGGAAGAACCCCTTCTCCCCCTACCACCACAGGCCCACGCAGAAGCAAGTAGATCTGAGGACAGTAATAAAATGTGGTGCTCAATCAGACATCATTACAGATATTTTTTAACCTTTCAAACTGATATTAAACATCTACCCTCTCTGGGTTCTTTTAACTCATTCACTGGAGGTTGAAGTGAGTAAAATGATAAAATAAAAGGAAGGGAGTTTAATAAGGAAGAGATTGAGTGGAGTCTGTATCTTTATCAGAAAAATCCTGATTAAGTCACTACCCAAATAATTTCCTTGTCAGATTATCAGAAAAGGTTGGAACAGTCAGTGTATTGAAATTTTAATTCCTGGACCCAAACAAACAAGCCATGTGATCCTGAACAAGTCATTTGGCTTCTCTGACTCTGACTATATTCAAGTGTAAAGTGTGAAATGCCCACTGCACAGGGCTGACAGGAGATTCAGATAAGATCTAGGACTCTTTTGAAAATAATGAAGGACAGCCTCGAAATTCAAAAGATACGAGTCATAGCCTAACTCTCCCAATTATTAGTTGTGTTGAGCAAAGAACGTCACCACTCTAAACCTCATGATCCTCATCTCTAAAATGTGAAAAAAATAATAGTACCTATTTCAAGGGTTGTTGTGAGGAGTAAATGACATGATGCATGTAAAGATCTTGGTAAAATTCCTGGAAATGTAGATGTTCAATAAATGTTATAATAAATTTTTGTCCTTCATATTTTCATTGAACAGAGACTAGACTGACTACCTCTGAATTGATTTGTGTATTCATTCATCAAACATTTATTGAGTTAACTGCTATATGTTAAGTTTTATGTAATATTTTACTCCCAACATTTAAAAAATCAGGACAAATTCTCAAAAAAAAAAAAAAAACCCAGAATCCAGGGGGACATAAAAATGTCATAGATATTTGAAGGATTATCATATAAAAAGGGATTCGTTTTTATCTAAATACCTCCAGAGAGGAAAAGTGGGCCAAATATGGGGAAATTACAAAATGGAACATTTTAATTTTGCATAAGAAAGGTTTCTACTAATTAGAGTTATTAGCAATGGGATAGTTAATCTTGAAGTGTAGCGAGCTCCCTATTATTGAAAATAACACAGTTTCATTGCCTTCTATTTCCTGCCACATCAACATATTCTTTTTCCAAATACACAATGCCATTTCACATCTCTATGCCCTTGCGCACATTGTTCCCTCTGCACCAACCTCATTTGATTGCACTGAGGTCCAGGACTCACTCATTTTTGTGTCCCTTTACAGCCTGACACCCTACCTGCACATACAATCCTCAATCAATGAGTGCTGAATGACAGTCAGTAAATTGTTATATCCTGAGAACATCATAGAAAAAGTGCTCTAAATCATATTAAATCGTTTCTATATATGGTCTGTATCACTCCTACATTGAGTGACACACAATTGAAAATCTCAAGGGTTAATGCATAAAACTTTATTCTCACTCATCCAAAGTTTTCTATAGTTCAGGTGACTCTCTAGGGCACCTGTGCTCCATGCTGTGACTCAGTGATCAAGGCTATTTCATGATGTGACTCCTCCATCCCAATTAAGGATTTGTAAGTTCTCTATCACAGCAAAAGAAATATTGGAAAATCTCAAAGGGGATTTCCCCTGCCTTGGTCAGAAGTTACATACCTCAATTCCATTCACATTGCTGGTCAGAACTGGTTCCTTGGTTCCATCTAACCTCCAAGGAAGCTGGGAAGGATGGTTTTCTAAATGATCAGGAAGGAGATAAAGCAGGATTTGTTGAATACATATCATCTCTTCCACATGGCATCAAGACATCATTATAAAAATCATTTTTAGAGTGCTGTTAATGTATGCCATCCCACAAAAATAATGTTCTGGAGTGGTTTAAAATTGTACTGAATTTCATGAAAATTACAGCATATCCATTTAGCTAAATATTATGTAGCAATTAAAAGTTATGTTAAAGAAAAAGTTCATAAAATATTAATGCAAAAGTGCTATAAAATAATTCATGCACTATGCTTACAATTTTACCAAAGAGTAATATATATATATGCATACGTATACATTTTACAAGTCTAGAAGGATTTTAGGGCCCAGCCTCAATCAAGATGGAAGAGTGAGAAGCTTCAGGGCTCTGTCCACCTGCAGAAGCTTTCAACATCCAGCAAGAACTGGGATAAATATCTATGTCAAAGCTCCAGAAAACAGTTCAAGGACTGCAGTAACAGGGCAAATGCCAAATCAAGAAAAGATTACTTAAAAGCAGTAGGATCTTGTGATACCCCAGCTGGCCTTTCCCCTACCCATCTCCAGCACAGCACAGAGCCAGCCCACACTATCAGTGTGGGTCCCTGGACCTGGTTCGGTAAGGAGCAGAGTAGCCCTCGTGCACATACAGGTAACATGTATATCTGTCCCAATGTGCAGCCCGTGTGTAGAAGGCGGCTCACCAAGCAATCCTACAGAACTCAGTGTGAGGGCAGTCAAGTAGGATATACAATACAAGCTCAGGGACCATGACAAAACTCTTTCCTAGGGAAGAGGATACATTAATACCCATGTAAATGGGGGAATTCCTAGAACCAAATACACAAGCCCAAGACAAGACATGCACAGAAAGGATCAGGGAAGCCCCTATGTTTTGGCCTGTAGCTATTCTCTAAACTCGTTGTATTAGTACAGATTTCTCACCAGAAACCATGGTGGTAAGAAGGCAGTGGGATGACATATTTAAAGTGCTGAAAGCAAAAACTTGCCAACCAAGAATTCTATATATGGCCCGGCTAGATAGCTCAGTGGATAAAGAGCTCGCCGGTGTACCACATGGGAGGCCCCGGGTTCGGTTCCCGGGGACCTCTCCGAGCGGGCAGACGGCCTTGAGAAAGGTAAGCCGCCGTGGGCGGGGCAGAGCCGCCGTGGGCAAGGCAAAAAGCCGCCACGGGCAGGGCTGAGCCCCCACGGGCATGGCAAGGTCACCCGTGAAAAGCGGAGCTGCTGCCGGCAGCCCGCAAAAAACATGGAGGACTGCTGCCCGCAAAACATGGAGCGGAGCCGCCCGTGAAAACGGAATGGAGCCACCCTCGAACGGAACGAGCCACCGCCGTGGAGGGCTGACTCGGCGAGTCGCCGCGGGGGCGGGGGAGACAAGAAGCAGACATAGAAAAACACAGAAGAATGAACACACAGCAAGAG
>PVKH010024230.1:0-13673 GCA_004027955.1 Chaetophractus vellerosus
TTTTTGCATTTAAAGTCTGTTTTGGGACACTAGTATAGCTACCTCTGCTCTCCTTTGGTTACTGTTTGCGTGAAATATCTTTTACCACCCTTTCACTTTCAGTCTATTTGTACCCTTGGGTCTAAGGTGGGTCTCCTGCAGGCAGCATATAGATGGCTTACATGTTCTTATCCATTCTGTCAGCCTGTATCTTTTGATTGGGGAGTTTAATCCATTTACATTCAGTGTTATTACTGTAAAGGCATTACTTCAACCATTTTATCCTTTGGCTTTCATGTCATGTCTTATTTTTGTCCATGTTTTTAACCTTTTGGTTACTCTTTCTGAGAATCTTCACTTCTACACTCTTGCCCAAGCCTCTCTCTCTTTTATTTTCTGGCTGCAAAACTCCCTTTAGGGTTTTCTGCAGAACTGGATTCTTGTTTACAAACTCTCTTAGTTTCTGTTTCTCTGTGACTACTTTTAAGCTCACTATCACCTGAAGGTCCGTTTTGCCAGATAATGAATTCCTGGCTGACGTTTTTTATCTTTCAGTGCCGTAATTTTATTATACCATTGCCTTCTCACCTCCATGGTTTCTGAAGAGAAATCTGTACTAACTCTTATTGGATGTCCTTTGTATGTGATGTTTTGCTTTTCCCTTGATGCTCTCAGAATTTTCTCTTAATCTTTGGCATTTGGAATTCTGCATATTATATGTTTTGGGGTAGGTATATTTGGACTAATTCTAATTGAATTACCCTGTGCTTCCTGGACACATATTCATGTCTTTCTTGAGAGTTGGGAAATTTTGAGGCATGTTTTCCTCAAAAACTCTTTCTGCACCTTTTCTCTTCTTGTCTCCTTCTGGAACTCCCATAACATATATGTTGGTGCACTTCGTGTTATCATTTGACTCCCAGAGCCCCTGCTCAATTTTTTTCATTCTTTTCCCTCTCTGTTCTTCTTTCTCTTCAGTTTCACTTGTTCTTTCCTCTACATCGCTGATTCTTTCTTCCATGATTTCAGATCTGCTGTTGTATGCCTGTATTATATTTTTAATCTCACTTATTGTATCTTTCATTCCTATAAGCTCTGTTATTTTTCTATCCAAGATTTCAGATTTTTCTTTGTGCTCACCCATTGTCCTCTTAATGTCTTATTTCTTTAGCCATGTTGTCCTTCAACTCCATGTTTTGATTTAGGAGATTTGTGTGAACCTCATTACTTAGTTGTTTCAAGTCCTGCGTCTCATCTGGAGCTTTGATTTTTTTTTTTCCTTTGCCTGAGTCATATCTTCCTTTTTCTTAGTATGGCTTATCATTTTTTTGCTGGTGTCTAGGCATCTGATTCTGATGCTGAGTTTACTCCGATGTCAGTTTCTCTCTCGCCAGGAATTTACTGTTAAGTAGCTGTGTCCTACCACTGTTCTTTGACTCTTATTTCAACTGGTTCTAGATATTTAGGATTACCTGTTTAAGTGTTCAAACTAGGGCTAAGGACCCAGTAATTGGGTGTAGACCAGTTTCCAAGGGCCTTGGAAAGGGTTGTAGTAAAAGGACCTGCTTGCTTCTTATTTATGTATGTATGTATGTATGTATGTATTTATTTATTTATTTTTCTTCTTCATGCACTTTTCTGGTCTGTCCAGCAGATGGAGCTTTTGTCTCAGCTTAGACTCCAGGTACTTGGGATGAATGCATTCAGTGTAACTCCTCTGACAGGTGGATGGTACAGAAACAGTATCTTCAGGGCTGGCCAAGCCTTACAAACAAACTTTCTTAGAGGCTGTTTTCCACCCTTGGGTGGCCACACCCTCCCTCCCTCTGCCTCTTCGGCAACAGCCAAGGCAGTAGGGAGTCTGTTTGAGAAAACAAATTATCTTTAGCTCCCTACTGTCTCTCAGGCCAACAATGTCACAGGCCCACCTGGCCTGGATGAGTGCGATCCCTCCAATGCAGCAGACCAAGTTCGCTGGCCAAAATTTGAATTTGCTGTAGGCTGTGTCCCTCTCTTTCTCTTTTCCTTGGGGAAGTGGACCCCTGCAATCCCCTCAGCCTGCAGCTACTGCAGTCCATAGCCACTGCAGTCCACAGACTGCTATTTGATCCAGAGGCCCTCTCTGCAGCTCTACTCACTGGATTTTTCAGCCAGCTGAGACTCCTTTCCTTCACCCATCTCTCTTCTGGGTGTCAACTTGCTTTCCCCTCGTGTCCTGAGCCCCAGAGCAGCCCTCCAGACAGTTTCCTCCTGTCCTCTACTATTTTTGTCTGAGAGAAAAGTGATCCCTCCACTTCTCTAATTCTCCATCTTCCCAGAAGTCCCAGAAGTGGTAACTTTTCTCTCCTATGTAAGGAAAAGTTACCATGGACACTGTTTGACCAAGGTCCCCAAGAGAAAAGCCAAAACACTTCTGGGGTCAGTCTGCCTCAGTTTCCCTTTTGAGGAAGACAGGGATGCAAGGTCTTAAGTGAGTCCTAGGACCACAGGACTTGGCATGGTAGTGCCAATGGCAAGCAGGAGTATAGACCAGGACTGGAGGTAGGTTCGTCCTACATATAGTCAGGGGTGAAACTTACCGTGATTTACTTCCAGCTTCCAGCTCTTTGGGAGCCAAGGAAGAAGCCTGGAGATTCTGGTTTTCTTTTCTGAAGTTTTGCATATTTTTTCCATGTTTAGTGTCTGGCCTCCCACAGTCCAGAAACCCTATGTTTATGCTCTGTGGAGATTAAATTAAACCTTCAGTCTATTGGTGAGATGGAGCAGAGGCCCTGGCTGCTCAGTGAGGGGTCAGACGGCTTTTCAAATTGTCCTCCTTTTACAGGTACCTGGTGCCACCCACTCATGCACCTTATCTCCATGCATTACTGGCTGGGGGCTTTTCTGGGTGTGCTCAGTTCCCAGATTCTTTTACTCTCCAGCTTCCAAAATGTTATTGGCATCTCCTCTCTCATTCTGTGCTTGTATGAGTTTATGCCTTTTAGAAAATTACCTTTACTCTCATTTTAGTGGAGTTTTCTGAGGAAACAGAGTTAAACCAACCTTTGGCTCTATACATAAAAATTAGAGAGAAAGGAAGAAATGTTTGGATCACTATTTAGTAATATATATAAAGTTAAAACACTACTTCCCATCCTGTATCAATAAATTCCATATGGATTAAATGTAAAGTATAAAGCCCTAAAAGAACAAGAAAAGAGAATATTTATCCCATCTTAATGGTGGAGAACATTTTCTACTCCCACATTAGAAGAGGAAAGCACAAAGAAAAAGATCAATAAAATAAGAATACATAAAAATTTAAATGTTTCTGTAATTAAAAAAAAAAAGCCCAACAATACAAAGAGGCAAGTGACAGGTAGAAGGAATATAGTTATAAAATATATTTGTGAAATGTCAGACAAAGGGGTAGTGTCCTTAATTTATAGAAAGTGTTCTTATAAATCAATAAGAAACAGATCGAGATATTTTGACATTAACCACAGTGATTAAGACATTAATCAGTATATTCTGATTTTCAAAAAATGCTTAGAAGAATCAATGAGACAGAAACAAGTTATATATAATTCTTTTTAACAAATGAGGCATCATTAATGTGTGCTAGAGTAATTGGATAGTAATTTAAGGGGGAAAGAGATTTGCCATCTAATCTTACATGTTAAAATAATACCAGGGCGGGCCGGCTGGATAGCCCAGTGGATAGGGCGTCGGCATACCACATGGGAGGTCCCGGGTTCGGTTCCCAGGGACCTCTCCTAGCGGGCAGACCGCCTTGAGAATGGCAAGCTGCCATGGGCAGGCCAGAGCCGCCGTGGGCAGGGCAAAAAGCCACCACGGGCAGGGCAGGTCACCCGCGAATGGAGCGCAGCCAGCCACCCGCGAACTGAAAGCCGGTCGTGAATGGAAGTAGAAGCCGCCCACAAGTGGGGAAAGCCGCGCCTGCGCAGTGACCAGTCTCGGTGCATCGCCGCAGCGGGGGGGAGGGGAGATATGTAATAAAATAAATAAATCTTTGAAAAAAAAAAATAATAATACCAGGGGGGATGTGGATGTGGCTCAAGTGGTTGGGCTTCCATTTACCATATGGGAGGCCCCAGGCTCGATTCCTGGGGCCTCCTGGTGAAAGCAAGCTGGCCTGTGCGGTGCGGTGAGCTGATGGGCTGCGTGGCATGGTGAGCTGGCACAGCAAGATGATGCAACAAAGGGAGACAAGCAGACACAGAAAAACACACAGAAAATGGACATACCAAGCACAAGCAGCAAGGATGGGGATAAATAAATAAATACAATAAATATTTTAAAAAATAATAATAATACCAGGGAGTGGATGTGGTTCTAATGGTTGAGCTCCCACATGGGAGGTCCTAGGTTTGGTTCCTGGTGCCTCCTGAAAAAAACAAACAATAAGCAAAACAAATGAAAAAACCAACTCAGTGAAGCTGATGTGGCTCAGTGGTTGAGTGCTGGCTTCCCACATACAAGGTCCTGGCTTCAATCCCTGGCCCCCAGTACCTCAAAAAAGAAAAAAAAAAATCCAGATGAAGTGTACAGTCAAATGTAAGATCATTAAAAATAATGTGGGGAACTGGCTGTAGTTCAATTGGTAGGGCTCCTGTTTACCACATGGGAGGCCCTGGGTTCGGTTCCCGGGGCCTCCTCGAGCAGGCAGACCACCTCGAGAAGGCAAGCCGCTGCGAGCAGGGCAAGCCGCCGTGAGCAGGCAGGTTCCCGCGCGGTGAGCTGACTCGGTGGGATGCCGCAGCAGGGGGAGACAAGCAGACACAGAAGAACACAAAAAAATGCAAAAATGAACACAGCAAGAACCAAGCAGCAAGGCGGGGGTATATAAATAAATAAAAAATAAATCTTAAAAAAAATAATGTGGATATTCATCTGCAAATTTGGAAAGCACAGAAAAGTGCAAAGGAAAAAAACCACGTTTCACTCTTCAATCTGTAGTTAACCTTCCTGTATTATCTTCTTGGTCTTTTTTTCTTTGCATTTACTTGTTTATGTATGGGTGTGAAGTTATACTTACAAAAAATATCCCTTTGAGTGAGCTCTCTTGTACTATTTTTTCACATAACAGTATATCAGGAGTTGATTGCTTTTGCAGCAAAAAATTCTTATATCAAAATAATTTTCTTGGGGGAGCAGATGTGGCTCAAGTGATTGGGCTCCCATCTACCACATGGCAGGCCTCCTGGTGTAGGCAAGCTGGTCCGCACCGGCGGAGAGCTGACGGCCTGTGCCCACGGAGAGCTGACAGCCGGTGCCTGTGGAGAGCTAGCGCAGCAAGATGATGCAACAAAGGGAGACAAGCAGACACTGAAAAATGTGCAGCGAATGATCACAGAGAGCAGACAGCGAGCACAGGCGGCAAGGGGGGAGGGAATAAATAAATAAAAGATATCTTTTTTAAAAAAAGTAATTTTCTTTATTGACATAGCGTATGGAAATAAGTATTCTTCCAAAATTAGATTTTTTTTTTTACTATAAAGGCAATTTGTGTTCAATGGAGAAAATAAATTTTCAGACCATACAGAAAGGCATAAAGTAAAAGTACAAATAAGCACAAGCTCATCATTCCAATTTGGGTTATAATTTTTGCACTTAACTGAGCAGACATCTGTACATTTTACATTTTTGTGTAAGATTTTATAAGCTGTAACTAAACACTGTGTTGAGGGTTCCCCCCCCCCCCCAGGGTCATTACATGGCAGTTCATTGGTTTAACAATTGTATGGCACCTGCTCAACCTGTTTACTCTGCCCTCCTGTGGCATTGGCTTGTCACAGTGCTGTGTGACTTAGAAATGTGTTCTGGGAATGGCCGAATGTTTGTGGAGGACCAAGTACAAGTGCACTCCGCGTGCCGTCCTTGTACTCTGCCCAGGAGTGAGCTGCACAGGCCAGCCAGCTTGCTACTGGCCCCAGGGCTACAGGGATCTGTGCTTCACTCCTTTGAAGCCTTCCCCAATGCTCACTGAGGTCAGTAAGCAGATATGTATGGAAACTATATATAGAGATATACTTTATATACATTTTTTATTTTTAAATAATTTCAAACTTGCAAGAAAGTTGCAAATGTAATATAAAAATAATTCAAAGAACACTACTGCACCTCCTGCCTAGATACCCAAATTTACCGATTTTTAACATTTTGCCACATTTGTTACATCATACTCACTGAGTTTGGGTTCATAAAGGGGCCCAGTGGCTGGAAAGGGTATGCAAGTAATGGTGATAGACAAGTAATGCTTGTAAGGAAACAGAGTGTTCAAATGTACACTGGTTGGGGAAACAGGAGTGCAACTCCACAGTCAGGGAGTAATTGGTCTGACTCCTTTGACTTAGAAAGGCTTCACTGTTGCCTAGGAGTATAAACTGACAATTGGAAGAAAGGTATCTAGAAGAAACTCCTACCAGAAATATCATGATTTTAGAAGAATAATTGCCAATAAAGAACTCAATGGAGATTTTGCCAGTAAAGGCCCTATATCATGTGTACCCAGCATCCTAGTGCTGAATGGGTTCATCATTTATTTAATCAGTCCCCTATTGGGCAGTTAGATTGTTTCCTTGTTCTTTGCTATTATCAGCAATTTTCTAATGTCTATCTTTGTTGTCCCCTCCTTTTTTAACTAAAAAGTTATTTAGGGTAATTTGGGATTTGGCAGGTAAGAGTATGCACATTTAAAACTGTGATGCTTTTGCCAAGGTAACCCCCTGTTTTAGTTTCCTCCGCTATTCAAGCAAATACCATGCAATGGGTTGGCTTAAACAATGAGAATGTATTAGCTCATGGTTTTGAGGTTAAAAAAAAAAGTGCACATAAAGCATTGCTTTCTTCCCAAAGACTGGCATTCTGGGGCTGGCTGTCAGTGATCCTTGGTCCTAGGCTCCTCTCTCACATAGTGGCCAATCTTGGCCTCTTCCTTCTCTTCTAGGAGTTCCTTGAATTTAAGCTTCTGGTTACTCCCTGCAGCTTTTCTCTTCCTCTCTCTGACTTTCATTCTACTTATGAAAGACTCCAGTAACAGAATTATGGGCTAGGCCACACTTTAACTAAAGTAATTTCATCAAAAGGTCTGACTTAAATGGGTTCACACTCACAGGAATGGATTAAGTTTAAGAACATGTTTTTCTGGGGTATATACAGTTCCAAACCACCACACCTGCCAATAAGGTTATGTGGTTTTACACTCCTGCCATTCCCCTTCATGAATGTCATCTATCACTTTTTAAATTTTTTTATTTTTTTAAGTTGAAATGAAATTTAATTTTAATTGTAGGGTAGTTTCTATTTTGGTTCTGTAAATATATGAAGATTTTACTGTACTATGTCTATAGCTCTTGCTTACCAGCCGCATCTGTCTATCTCTTGATGAGTGAAAATGATACTTAATGTGATGGTTTTCACTCAAATGTTGCATAATAATTTTTATCACTTGTATCTTGTAAAATCATAAATTCTTGCTTTCACCATGAAAATATTTGGGTGGTCCAAGTTGTGTTTAAGAAACTTGCTGTCGTATCCTACAGAACATTTTTTAAAAATTAAATTTATGATACTGCACGCAAACAGTAACAATAAAGAATAGGGGTAGCTATACTAATATCAGAAAAAACAGACTTTAAATGCAAAAAAATTATAGGAGATGCAGAAGGCCATTATATGCTAATAAAAGG
The DNA here is from genome assembly GCA_004027955.1 of Chaetophractus vellerosus. Lineage (NCBI taxonomy): Eukaryota > Metazoa > Chordata > Mammalia > Cingulata > Chlamyphoridae > Chaetophractus > Chaetophractus vellerosus. The sequence continues at coordinate 7,671 of PVKH010024230.1, forward strand.
AACAATCCACCAGGACAAAATAACCGTCATAAATATCTATGCACTTAACCAGGGTGCCCCAAAATGTATGAGGCAAACAATGGCAAAACTGAGGGGAGGAATAGACATCTCTACAATAATAATTCAAAACTTCAACATATCACTCACATCATTAGATAAAACAACTAGACAGAAGATCAACAAAGAAACAGAGAATTTGAACAATATGATAAATCAGCTAGACCTAAGAGACATATACAGAATATTTCATCCAAATCAGCAGGTTATACATTCTTGTCAAGTACTCATGGATCTTTCTCCAGGATAGACCACATGCTGGGTCACAAGGCAGGCCTCAATTAAAAAAAAGATTGAAATATACAAAGCAACTTCTTTGATCATAATGGAATGAAACTGGAAGTAAATAATAGATAGGAAAGGGGAAAATTTGTAAACATGTGGAGGCTAAACACACACTCCTAAACAGTCGGTGGATCAAAGAAAAATTGTAAGTGAAATTAGTAAATATATTAAGATGAATGAAAACGAGAACACAACTTATCAAAACTTATGGGATACAGTGAAGGCAGTCTTGAGAGGGAAATTTATAGCCCTAAATCCTTATATTAAAAAGAAAGAAATAGATAAAATCAAAGATCTAATAATAATTGGGCAAACTAGGGAAATAAAAAACCAGCAGACCAATCCCAAGGCAAGCAGAAGAAAAGAAATAATAAGGATTAGAGCAGAAATAAATTGAGAACAAAAAAACAAAAGAGAAAACCAAGAAAACTAAAAGCTGGTTCTTTGAGAAGATCAATAAAATTGACATACCCGTAGCTAGACTAACAATGAAAAACAGAAGATGCAAGTGAAATCAGAAATGAAAGGGGAAAAGTTATGATCCCACAGAAATAAAAAGTATCATAAGAGGATATTATGAGAAACTGTATGACAACAGACTAGACAACCTAGATGAAATGGACATGTTCCTAGAAATGAACAAAAACACACTGATGCTACAAGAAATACAAGAATTTAACAAACCAATCACATTTAAAGAGATTGAATCAGTTATCAAAAATCTTAACAGAAAAGTCCAGAACCAGATGGCTTCACAGGTGAATGCTACCAAGCATTTTGAGAAAAATTAACACCAATCCTGTTTAAACTCTTCCAAAAAGATTGAAAAGGAGGGAAAATTACCAAACACACTCTAGAAACTAACATCAAAGCCAGATAAAGGTACTACAAGAAAAGAAAATTACAGATCAATCACCCTAATGAACATTGATGAAAAAATCCTCAAAAACGTACTTGCAAATAGAATCCAACAGCATATCAAAAGACTTACAACCAAGACAAGTGGGATTTGGTCCTGGTATGCAAGGGGGGGAGGGGTTCAACATAAGAAAATCAATTAACGTAATACACCACATTAACAAATTGAAGGGAAAAAACCATGTGATCATTTTGATCGATGTAAAGGCATTTGACAAAATCCCAGCATTCTTTCTTGTAAAAACACTTTGCAAGATAGGAATAGAGGGAGAATTCCTCAATATGATAAAGGGCATATATGAAAAACTCATAGCCCAATATCGTACTGAATGGGGAAAGGTTGAAAGCTTTCCCTCTAAGATCAAGAACAAGGCAAGGATATCCACTGTCACCACTGTTATTCAACATTGTGCTAGAAGTTCAAGAAACTTCTTAGACAAGGAAAAAAAAAGGCATCCAAATAGGAAAAGAGGAGGTAAAACTCTCAGTATTCATGGATGACATGATCCTATATTTAGAAAATTCTGAAATATCTATGACAAAGCTACTTGAGCTAATAAATGAGTTTAGCAAAGTGGCAGTATACAAGATCACCATGCAAAAATCAATAATGTTTCTGTACACTAGTGTTGAACAACCTGAGGGAGAAATAAGGGGAAAAATTCCATTTACAATAGTAGCAAAAAGCAGCGTAGGGCTTAAATGCAGAAAACTAAAAAACAATGCTAAAAGAAATCAATGAAGACCTATACAAATGGAAAGATATTCCATATTCATGGATTGGAAGACTAAATATCATGAAGATGTCAAGCCTACCCAAACTGATTTATAGATTCAATGCAATACCAGTCAAAATTCTAACAGCCTGCCTCACAGAAATAGAAAAGACAATTACCAAATTTATTTGGAAGAGAAAATAGCCGAATAGCCAAACACATTCTAAAAAAGAGGAGTGATGTGGGAGGAATTTCACTGCCTCACCTTGAAACATATTACAAAGCTACAGTGGTCAAAATAGTATGGTGGGAGCAGATATGGCTCAAGCGGTTAGCTCCCACTTCCTGCGTGGGAGGTCCTGGGTTCACTTTTCAGTTCCTCCTGAAAAAAAAAAAACACAAAACAGCAAGCAAAACAAGTGAAAAAACCAACTCAGGGAAGCCCAAGTGGCTCAGTGGTTGAGTGCCGGCTTCCCACGTATGAGATCCTGGGTTCAATCCCTGCTACCTTGAACAAAACAAAACAAAACAAAAAAACAGCATGGTAGTGGCATAAAGATAGACAAATCAATCAGTGGACTAGGATTGAGAGTCCACATAAAAACTGTCACTTCTGTGGCCAACTGGTTCTCAACCAGCCTACCAAGCCCATGTAAACAGGACAAAACAGTCTCTTCAACAAATGGTGCTAGGAGGACCCATATCTCACACTCTGTGCAAGAATCAACTCAAAATGTATGAAAGACCTAAATATAAAGGCCAGGACCATAAAACAACTGGAAGAAAATGTAGGGAAACATCTTTAAGATCTTGTGGTAGGTCGTGGTTTCTTGGACCTTACATCCACAGCACGAGCTACAGAAGAAAAGATAGATAAATGGGACCTCCTCAAAATTAAACACTTTTGTACCTCAAAGGACTTGGTCAAAAGTGTGAAAAGGCAGCCAACTAAATGGGAGAAAATATTTGAAAATTACATATCCAATAAGGGTTTAATATCCATGATATAAAAAGAGATGTTACAGGGGATGTGGCTCAAGTGGTTGAGCACCTGCGTTCCATATGGGAGTTCCTGGGTTCGGTCCCCCATGCCTCCTAAGGAAACAAACAACAAACAAATGAAGGAACCAACTTGGGAACTGATGTGACTCAGTGGTTGAGCACTGGCTTCCCACATACGAATTCCTGGGTTCAATCCGTGGCCCCGGTACCTGAAAAAAACAAACAGAGATGCTACAACTGAACAATCAAAAGGCAAACAACCAATTATAAAATGGGCAAAAGACTTAATAGACATTTTTCCAAAGAAGAAATACAAACGGCAAAAAAATGTGTGAAAAAATGTCCAGCACCACTAGTGATTAGGGAAATTCAAATCAAAGCTACAGTGAGATATCATTTCCTACCTATTAGATTGGCCACTATTAAAAAGACAGAAAACTACAAGTGTTGGAGAGAATGTGGAGAGATAGGAACACTTATTCACTGTTGATGGGAATGTAGAATGGTACAGCCACTGTGGAGGACTGTTTGGCAGTCCCTAAATAATTTGAATATAGATTTGCCATGTGACCCAGAAATACTACTACTGCATATATACTCAGAAGAACTGAGAGCAGTGACATGAACAGACATCTGCACGCCAATGTTCATAGCAGCGTTATTCATGATTGCCAAATGCTGGAAACAACCCAGGTGTCCATCAACCAATGAGTGGATAATCAAACTGTGGCATATACACATGATGGATTATTATACAGCTGCAAGAAGAAATGAAGTCATGAAGCATATGACAACATGGATAAGTCTGGAGGACTTTATGTTGAGTTAAGCCAGATACAAAAGGAAAATATGGTATGATTGCACTATTATGAACTAAATATATTGTGTAATGTCATGGAGTATGACTTGAATATGGGTCACCAGATAATGGAATGAGGTTAGAGAATGGAAAGCTGAAAGTTAACTTATGCAGAATTGGTAAAAAGGATGTGTGTTAATCTTTGGTAATGCATAGAAAAGGTGAAAGCACAACATAATGTTTACAACCAGCAGTGCTATTATGTGGGTATGACAGTGGTTAAAGGGGAAAGTCTGTCATTTATATTACTAAAAGGAAAGCTAAAAAATGTAACTGGGGACTGTATAGTATAGTAAAACCTTATGTGAAATATGAATATGGGTAATATTGCATATATAAGACTTTTATTTTGAAACTGAACAAATGTATTTTAATATTACAAGATGGATATCAGAGAAAAAAAACACGTTATTCTAAGTGAAAGACCAGACACAAAATACTACATATTGTATGATTCCATTTATATAAAATGTAAATATAATTCAATTTATAAAGATGAAATTAGATTAATGGTTATGTAGGGTTAGGGAAGGATAGAGGATTGAGACGTGACTGCTAAGGGTTGTGGAGTTTTTCCTTTTGGAGTAATGAAATTGTTCTAACTTTTTTTTTTGTGGTATGAATGCACAACATTGTGATTATACTAAAAGTCATTGGTTGTACCTTTTGGATAGATTGTATGTTATATGAACATATATCAATAAAACTGCTTTTTAAAAATTCTATACACATTAAACATCATATCCCATTCTCAACCCACATTCTATCTCCTAGATGATAGATAATTTAATTTATCTATACTCTAGAATTTACCACCTTGAATTTACTCATCATATTTAGTTCATATTAGTGAGACCACACAATATTTGTCCTTCTGTGTCTGGCTTATTTCACTCACCGTAACATCCTCAAGGTTTATCCATGTTGTCACATGCATCCTGATTTCATTTCTTCTTACAGCTGAGTAGTATTCCATTGTATGTATGTATATACCGTATTTTGTTTACCCACTTATCAGTTGATGTGCACTTGGGCTGGTTTCATATTTTAGCAATTGTGAATGATGTTTCTATGGACATTGGTGTGTAAATCCCAGTTTGCGTTATTCCTTTCAGTTTTTATGGAATTGCTGGACCATATGGCAGTTCTATACTCAACTTCTTGAGGTACCGCCAAATTGTCTTCCACAGAGGTTGTACCATTCTACATTCCCACCAACAGTGGGAATTTCTCCACATCCTCTCCAGCACTTGTAGTTTTCTGTTTTTTAAATAATGGACATTCTATAAGGTGTGAAATGGTATCTCATGGTTGTTTTATTTTTTTACTTTTTTAAAAAACAATTTATTGAAGTATGTCATTCATACATGAAACATACATAAACTATAAGTGTTCAGTAAACATTGTGAACTTACAAAACAAACATGTATAACATCATATAGGGCTCCCACACATCACCCCCTGTATTAGTCAGCCAAAAGGGTGCCTTTGCAATATACCAATAATTGTTTGGTCTTTATAAAGGGTATTTATTTGGGGTAGACGCTTACAGTTACCAGGCCACAAAGCATAAGTTCTTCCCTCACCAAAGTTCATTGGCATGTGTTGGAGCAAGACAGCTGCCGACGTTTGCCAGGGTTCAGGCTTCTTGGTTTCCCGGGGCCGCGTTTCTCTCTGGGCTTAGTTCCTCTGTTTCCTCCACAAGGTCAGCTGTAGACTGTCAGGCGAATGGCTCACTTTTCTACTCCTGGGGCGTTCTCTCCAACATCAGAACTCCAACATCAAAACTGCTTCTCAAAAAACTCTGCTTCTCAAATCTGTTCCCTGTGCCTTTTGCCTTGCCTTTTATACTTGAGACCACACCCACTGAGAGGCGGGGCCCAACGCCCTACGCATGTGGCCTAGTTAACGCCCTAATCATAAAGTAATCATGCCCAGATTAACAGATCAGTTTACAAGCATGATTCAATTTATATTTTTGGAATTCATAATTACATAAAACTGCCAAACTATTACACCCCCCCACAAACTGCATTGTTGTGAAACAGTTGTTAAATTATGAAAGAGCATCGTCAAAGTTTTACTACTAACTGTAGTCTGTATCTTACTCCCTTATACATTTTTCAAAGGATTTATTTATTTATTTACTTTTATCCATTTTTACCC